>CAJPEV010001113.1:0-53443 GCA_905338385.1 Darwinula stevensoni
ATATATGAAGAGCGGCTTTCCCCCCCCCCTCCCCCCCCTTCCCGCCAACTTTATTAGCGTTTTCGATGGCAGGGGCTTGAAGGGGCTCGAAAGGGGCTCGAAAGGGATAGACACAGTGCCATTAGAAGAGTTTCCGGGGTCTATTGGATTTCCTCGAAGCCATACCATCACGGCACATGCTGCTCTCGAGGGGGTCTTCCCCCGGTCTTCCCCCGGTCTTCCCCCATCCGACAAAATGAATTTTCTCCCCCGGCTTTCTCCGCTTATTAGACGGTACTTTGTCAGGGAGGGAGAGAGGGAGAGAGACGTCTCTGTCACTTTCGATTTCGCGGGAGACGGGGGAAAAGGAACCTAAAATTACCCTATATTTTCTGTTCCGGGTTAGGCTGAATTTTGACCCGAAAGGTTTTCCCTCGTTCTCTCGGGAGCCGATTCTTGCGCGGTTTCGTGCGGTCGGCGCTGCGCAAGAAAAGATCATCTCGGGGAAGAAAACTCACTTCGTCTCCCGCGTTTTATGCCATTCCCACCCATGAATGTGGATTTTCAGCCCGAAAGGTACGACGAGGCTCTTCCCCTCTTTTGTTTAAAATGAATTTCGGACGAAAGCGAAAGAGATGGGACTCGCCGTTGCCCAGGAGCCAGAAGTTGAGCGGCTTCGGCGACGCCTCGACGAGGCACTCGAGCGTGACCCGGCCGCCGACGGGAGCCCCGATCATCTGCAGGCTGGCCCGGACGCTCGGCGAGACTGAACGAAAACGCGACAGATGGCGGGCGAGTCGAGAGAGAGAGAGAGAGAGAGAGAAGGGAGTGGATGTCAGACGTACAGTGAACGTGGAGGAAGATGGTCCGGGTGACGGAGGGAGGGACGCCGTTGTTCGCCGTGCATTTGTATCCGCCCATCTCGGATCGGGTGACTTTGGCCAGTTCCAGTCGGGAACTCTCGTGCCGGGGCACTGCACCACGACGACGCCTCATTTTTTTTAAGCGTGCGATGCGAAATTGCGAGGAGTATCGTCGCGCGAAAACGAGGGACGCGGGAAGGTCGCGTCCCGCGTGTTCTCGCGACGGAGAGTCGATTCGTTCATCGACTCGTATATAGATGGCAGCACGGTAGCGAAGCGGACGGAGGGGGCCGAGCGGATTAGGTTCGAGCGCGTTCGCTTCCGTTCTCAAGATGGCGAGAGTGTCGCCCGCACCCAACGGCCCCTTCGCGTCTCGAGGAAGGAGTGGAAACGGATCCAGTTGCAGCGTTTGCACAGCGGGTGCGAGTCCCTCGTCGTTCGAGCGCGTGGCGCGAGTCCAAGGCTCTCTCGAAGTCGGTTCTCGTTTTCGTGGAATTTGGGCTAGGGTCCGATCGAGAAACGACTTTTTTTTTTGACGGTCTTGTAATAATATTTGGTGGCCCGACGGCACCCTTGCCTTTTGTCTTCATGACTTCTCTCCTCGTTAAGCTGGAGGAAAGGTCGATGGCTCTTTTTTTTGTTGTTGCCCTTGCTGGTGATGGCCTTGCCGGTCTCAGTGCAGCATTTAATGCAAAAATGGAGATGGGCTGAAATCGAGCGGAAATGCATAATCTGGGATTCCCAAGGGAATTTCTTCATGCAGTTGGCTCCACAATTGCTACAATCTTTCCATTATTTTGCTACATTCAGAACTTTTAGCGATATTGACTCTTTTTTCCATCGAAGAGCAAAAATGATCCCGTCTGACGCCATTAAGCAATTTGGGACATTTGCATTTATGGGGCATTTTAAGGACATTTCCCCCGCAGGAATCGCAAATAAATGGAACTCCTCTCCCTCGAAGGAAGCCACCGACGCGCTCACGTCGCCCCGAGGAAAAATGCGGTCTCGTAATTTTGCAAGCATTTCCAGCCTCCTCTGGTTTTACTTTTCCAAATAAACGACTTCACTGTGCAGAAATTGGCACTCGAATCGCTCAAGTGCAGTGGCTTATTTTACTGGGGGGCAAGGGGGGCAGGGGGCAATGGGGGCAGAGGGCAGGGGAGGCAGGGGGCGGTCCTGGCAGCCCATCAAAGTGCCTAGCGCCCCCTCGACGCATCGCTAACACCGTTCCTTCCCCCCCCCCCCCCACTTGGCTCATGAGCCAAAAATACGCTACTGCTTAAGTGTGTTCATGCATTCCGATGAACCTCATTCCCACGGAGCGGGATACGCCAACGAAAAATTTCAAGTTCCAACACTTCCTCGGCCATCCGTATGTGCATGAAAGAAGCATGAAAGCTTACCTTCGCCCCTTCAAAGGGCAGGACCGCGTGTCGTCGAACGCCTCCTCCATCTGATTTTTGGCACCTGTGCACAATTTCAGGAGGTGGTAATAACTCAAAAAAAAGGTAAGCTGAAACGAATGAAGGCGAAGTGTGCAGAGCGCAAGAAAAAAAGCACCGATTGCTGCGGAAAATTCCACTTCGTCGTGTCTGTTGACGTTAAAATATGCTATGCAATATAAAATATACGATACCGCCAATCGTTTTTATATTAGACTCCAAAATACCGCAATAATATTTTATTCACTGATTCAATATCAAGAGAATTTTTTTTTTCATGCTAAGAATGTTGTGCTCATCGTGCTCTTCGGAGTTATCAACTCCTACGAAGAGCGAGACCCACTTTCTTGCACCTCAATCAGGTAGTCAGGTCCCGATATGTTTTTATTCTAATAATGAACTTCATTTTCCTCGCGAGTCGCGCAACTATCACCTCAAGTTCTGCGGTTAGGCGAATGCATTCACTATTAGAGATGGCTTTCGAGTTTCCTGCGATTTTTGCTATCGATAACGGATGCGGCGCATGCCAGTCCTCGCATCCGGTACATCCAACATTTTCGGCAATTTGGACATCAGTCACAATCACTTCCCCGACACAAAAACGAGCGCCGTTGCCCATTGCAGGGCGGACGCTGCATCTCTCGAACGGGCTCGTGCGGAGGGAGACGGAGGACCCCCTCTTCCCTTACAAGTTCACCTTGACCTTGGAGATCCAGGAGGTGAAAGTGGAGGATTTTGGCGTCTACGAGTGCCATTCCAGAAACAGCCTTGGGAATGCCTCCGCGACGGTCAACCTCTACGGTACGGTAGACTACGCCTCCCTGATTTCATCGTATCGAGTTGCGCACGGAGGAAATACAGGGAAACCCCAAAAGGGAAACCGAAATGTAATATCGCATTTATTAGCTCTGTTACAGGTAATTTAGAATAAATACGACCCCTATTAACACTGATAAAGAATTTGGCTCGTCAAATATTATTTTAGTAGTTACGGTGAAGACAGAAACAGTGACTCGATCATAATGGCTGTAGTGAACAGATTCCACAATGAGTTCAATAAAATCCCTACTCTAAAGACTTTGCAGCAGTTGGCTATGAAATGTTTTATCGATATATGAAACACATCAGCAAAACATGGAATAGCGAAAAAACCTTGAAAAAACCAAGTGGTGTCTTTCGGTTACCCTTTTCTTGGGCTACGCCATAAAATTATATTTAAAATGAACTCAATTGAAATAAACCTAGATTGGATACCATGTGTGTCGAGTGAATTTTGCAAAAAATTCATAACTTCAAAATGAATCCACGTGTGCCAGAAACATTTTTTTTTTTCCCGCCATGGAACAGAGATCCAGGTTCCCGGACAGAGGGAGATGGACGACTGGAGAGTGGAGGAGGAACGTGAGAAAGAAGAAGTGAAAGTGACCGTAGTGAAAGTGAATGTGAGCGGAGGAGTTGGACCTTTGACCAGCAGAGATTCCATCAATCAAAAATCCTACATCCTCTTGCTGATGCCACTCCTTGTCCTCTGTCAATGAAGTCTCATCCGTGGTTCACGTTGAGTCAAATTTATTCCTAACAGAACAAAAATGCGCAAAAATGAAGAACCATCAGAGTTTGAGAGCAGCACCCTTCGGAAGGCTCACGGCAAGGGCCTTCTTCTTCGCCGCGCCCTTGTGACCGAGGACGTGGGACGTCACCTCTTCCTGAAGGCGCGAGAAGAAGTGCGAAGACGACGTCAGCTTTGTATTTTTCACCCTCTGCTTTTCCCTCTTGCCCTGTTTATTGGTAAAGGATAAAGTCGATGAACAGATCATTCCAGAACCACAAAACTGGATTCTCATAGTCTCTTCAGTTTGCTCTGTATAGCAGAGCCTCTGAAAGCTCATTTAGAAAGAACAAGGTCTTCTTGCTTGTAGGATAAAATTACAGCCATTGTCACATGTAGATAAAGAAGCACTTTCCTGCTTCTATCTCAACAATCTAACATATCATCTTCAAGTGGAAAATATAGTTGGTTCACCTTGATTCGAGGTACCTTCCCAGCTTTGAGCAGAGCCTTGTGTTCTCTGTCCTTGCGCTTCTCCCTCTGTTGCTGCTTCTTCCATCTCCTCTCTCTCTTCCGGTCTGTTTTGGTCTTCTCCTCTGCTACCTTCAGCTCTCCCTTTTGCTTTGCTAGTTTCATCAAAGATGAAAATCACATCATCCAACCATATACTTACAAAGAAAGAGACTCCAAAGGACACTTACCTTTGACTTCTTCAGGCGCAAGAAGAGTGGCATCGCTGACAGATGTGGGTGCCACTTCTTCCACTGTGATAGCTGGGAGATTGCTGACCACTTTCACCTCAGGTTCGATCTGAAACAGGGGGCATTAGAAAGTGCGACATTTGACCGCCGGGGCCACAAGGACCTCATCAAGAATCTGACCGGTTTGGGAATGTAGTGGAAATTGGAAAGTGCGTCGAGTTTCCTGAACAAGGACTCCATGCACCTTCTGATCTCTGTATGCTCTGGATTTTCCTTCTCTTCCTTCTCTGCCTCCTGCGCTTTCAGGTACTCCTACACAAACACTCATGATGTCACCATGGATGATCGTCATAGCAATGCCAATACATTTAACCTCCTTAATCCTAAATGCTTACCCAGGCAAAACATTCTCTTCTAAATATTGGCCATGCCACTTAGAGGCTCTCTTGTAATTAACTGCTAGTGGTTTGCCTGCTTTCCTTTTTTTGTCTACACACACTGACAACTGAAATTTCCACTCCAGAGCCCAATATTGAAAAATCCAATTGACAAGAATTCTGGGCACTAACACTAAAGAGATTATAGTTGACAATTCACACCTGTTCATAGATCTTAGCAAGGCTGAGCTTGCTCTTTTCTTGGTCCAACACAAGTTTCTTCTTGAAAGAGAATGGGTCCTGAGCCGGTTTCTCTTTCCGCACCACATCATCCCATACCCGATCCTTCACCCTTTGCAGGATGAGCTGTTCCAGGGTTTGGGTCACTTCCTCAGTCATCACAGGAGCTAGATACAGCAAGTTCACAGCAATGGATACAGTCAGCAGAAAATATAACTTCAAAAATATTTTGAATAGTGTATACACCAGAGAAACCAGTCTTTCCAAGGCATATATAGAGGCTTAATTTGGACTAACTAATTGCTGAAATGGTATCAGCACTATTTGTTGCTCCTCAATAGTGTCACTGATGAGAAGGAAAAAATGTCTGATTTCTTAAGCATCCTGACCATATTCTTTCTTGCAACATATGCTGAATAGATAAATTTAGTAAAAATGTGGATACCAAAATGGGTACATCAAATTTATAAGCCATAAGAAGTACAGCCTAGCATGAAGGATTTTCAATGGACTTTTATTTTTGCTTTAGAGGCTATCAATTTCTCTTCTACCAGTTTCATCTTTTCATTGCATTTTGTTTCTTGCAACTGTAAAGTCCTTAACGAATACTCATATACGAGTTCCATATAGCACATACATATCATGCACATGGGAGTAGGTTGTGTGCAAGTGGAATGGTCATGATGAACTGAGCATTGAAATGGCTATGTGACAGGGTAACTAAAGTTGATGGCAGACCATCTGTACTTACAAACCAATAAAAATTATTTCAAATTCTACAATTGTCACAAGAAGTAGACACAAATTAGATAGCCCTCCAGGTAAAAGTGGATGAGAAATAGTGCAAACACATAGATTATATTTTGCATTGAAGCTTTGTTGTGTGAAGCTGTTGCCTTTGCAAGCCGATCACTATAGGGCATCCCGAATCCCTAGCTTCATCCTCTCATGACATAATACCCCTTCAGCTGAGGTCCATACCATTAACTTTAATTATATTGCCTTTAGCACTGAATATAACCTGTATATCTGTAATAAGAGCAAACAAGGTTCTTAACAATAAATGTGGATTACAGACATTTATTTCATGAGGTAAGAGACAGGGAAAGCTGGTAACCTTGTCTCATGGTGGTGTCAAATGTTAGGTACTCCTCAAGAAGAGCATTCTCTGGTCTTGTTGATGCAGAAGTCTCCCCTTTCAACTGCCATGGCTTCTCAGCAAGATTCTCCTCTTCTAGCCGAGCTATCCTCTTTCTCAGCCGTTCCTCCTCCTTCTCAAACTCCGACTTCTCTCCCGATGTAACAGATGGGGGATCAAAAAAGTCTCTGTACATAGTGTCTCCCTTTTCCTCATACTCCTCTTCATCTTCTACATCTTGGTCTGAATCTCCTCCTTGGAATAAATCTATCATTTCTTCTCCTTTTCTTCCTTCCCCTGTCTCCTTTTGATCTTCTGAATCCAAGAATTGTTCCATTTCCCGTAACTGGAAAAACTGGTCATCCACTTCAGTTCGATCAAACTTCACAGGTACATAAGGCAGAGTTTCCTCATCACTTGCACTCCCTGCTTCTGACTGATCACTAGGAAAATCAGGGTATTCAGATTCTGAATCAGGATGTAACCTGTCCTCAGCTTCCTCTTTCTGCTCCTGCTCTTCTTCTTGGAAAAGCATCTCCTCTCCCTTTTCTTCTTCCACACCAGACTGCTGCAGAGTCTTGAATCTTTTCCGCACATCCCTCAGCACTTCATGGTTCTTCAGTTCCAATTCCTCCCAGATCTGGTCCAGTTCAAAGCCATCCACAACCATTTGACGGAGGGATGTCGATTTTGCTTTCACTTTGCATGTTGCCTGGCATGTGTCATACAATGTCTTAAGGGTCCTATACCAATTTTTACATCTTTCATCTTCTGGCCTAAGAAATCATCGAAGAACTTCATGGATAAACTTCACAGAAACAAATGACGATAATAATGATGAGAATATGGCACTCACAGAAGGAGGAGATCAGAATTCTTGACCAGGGGTTCAAGGTGATCCAAGGTAGTGTCCAGTTCCTTCAGGGCTGCCATTTCTTTCAGAAAATATGAGGGTATTAAGTTTGTTGAAAACAAATAAGAAAAGATCCAGATGTCATGATATGTAATTCATTTAAATGGGAAATATGGAGAGAACTTCTCCAGGCTGAGAAAATATAGCCTTCCCTACTTGAACTGCCCAAGGGCCCTAATGCAACCAATGGGCTAACATAAAAAAAGCAGAAGTAAATTGGACAGAGTGAGTGAGTGAGAACAGAAAAATTCATTCCAGAGTGACAATTTCTTGAGGTTCCCCCTCATCAGGAGGGAGCCAAGGCTTGTCTCCAGTAGAGGTTGTGGCACGAAGAGATGATGAAGAGCACAACATCTGAATGACACCTTGAGTCTGTAACAACTCTTTTGTGAAATTCAGCAGTCGAGTGAGACACCTTTCGAGGTGCTTCAGTCCCTCCTCATACTCAGAGAGCTGGCAGTGAGGCCCATACACATCTGGATGGATAAGAGAGCATCTCTTGAATATCAATGCAAGTGAAATTCAGCAGAGATAATAAGAATGAGCTCTACCTAGGACCACATTGGCAACATCCACAAGATGGTGAGTGAAGCGGGGATCTCCCATATAAATACAAATGAAGACAAAGAGCCGGTGCAATGATGTACCACTGTGGCCAGCAACAGCTGCACGTAACCCATCACGCCTGCAAGAAAGAACTTTCATGGGAAACGCTTCAAAGAAAACACTTGTCTTAGAGAGCACATCTATAAAGGTTTAGTATGGCAATGAAACAAAATAGGTGATTTCTCCTCAAGTCTTAAAACATTCTAGGTAGCAAAAGTGAGGGAAAGAGGATTCAATTTGCCATCTTCCTCTACTCTCAGCAGCTGATTGTACCTTATGATTTCAATTTTTCAGGAGCCAAAGAAGCACAATTCTTTGAAAAGATGCCTATCATCATGCAGTTTGAATCCCTTAAACTCTTTGTCACTCTCTTGAAAAAGGCCCACAGAAATATGCAACCTGAAAAAGTTTATAACTCTATAGTTACAGAATACAGGTAAATCACTCACCTGAGGAGCTCTACAAATACTGCAACAACTTCCTCTGGGTTCTGATGAATTTTCTTCAGGGTTGGTCTAAATAAGACTTTTTCAAGAGCCTGAGAGAAGTCAAACTTGCGTAGGCACTTCTCATATGCCGGCTCCTTCCTCGTGATTTTTTGTGGGATAACAAGAGCATCTGGTGGAGGGACTGGATCTTTGTGCTTCAGGGTTTTCCCTTCCTTCTCACTTAGTGCTGGTCCCTTCTGCTGATGATGTTGGATGGAAATGAAGCCATCCACACTACCGCTCACAATAGTATCATCTGTTGGCTGAAAACAACCAGGTAATACTCCTCAAAATCATGTGAAAGACACATGCATGATGAAAAAGTCCTGCATACACTGTAAAAAATTATTTCTGTCCAATACTGCAGCATTAGTCTATTCCCCAGTTCCACATTGTTACCATAAGATGATGTGAACAACAATCACCATTACAATCTTGCTTCCCCAATAATAGGAATGAAGTTGGTAGATGAACCTGATGATCACAATGATCTCAAACAAATGCTGGAGAGGAATTATAGTAATGGTGCAATCCAAAACTGTAAGACCAAACACAATTTCTTCCACCCAAGACTGCCTGGACGGCCCAGATGAGTATGATTGTAAGATAAAAACATAGATAGATGTAACTGATTGTCATAGTAATAAAGATTCAATAATAATGGTGTCTACATAGCATCATCCCTACATCAGAGAAATGGCTGGTACTATGCCTCAAGTTTTTATTGTCTATTTCCCATAGTTTCACCATGCAATTGGTAAGCTCACTTACTTCCTATGAATTGACATTATGTGACAGCTGCATTCAGGATAACAGGTTTGACTAAAAAGGGAGACTCAGATCCCATGATGTCTGAACCAAGTACTGAACACACAGTAAAAACACATTCATGTCCTAAGTCATTGGCACTTGGTTCACAACCCTGAGAGCTCAATAATGAAGCAGTGACTTACTGAGACAGCAAAGCTGAGCACGGGAGATGGAAAGGTGAAGTCATGGACAACTGCGAAGTTTGTAAGATCGTAGAGCTTCACATGTCGATCCAGTGAACCCGAACAGAGTCGTCCATGCAAAGGTGCATATGACAGGCAGGTTACTGTTTTATGGTGTTGAACCAGGGTAGCCAGGCACTTCTGAGCTGACAGGTCCCAGACCTTGACCACTGGACCACCTAGTTCACAAGGAAAACAGACTTTGGAATAGGCCTATTACTGTTAACACTTTTGGTCTGGAGGATGTGACTGAGGTTTTTGTGGCCCACAAAATAATTCACAACTTCTAAGCACAAAATGATAGAAACTTGCTCTTTATTGGAAATTGAAGAAAAGTTCTCTATTTCGCTGAGGAAAATTATTTCAAATTTAGAAAATTTTCAAATAATGTACTATTACATCCACCATCATCCAAGAGTAGTTAAAACTGGATGTCACCTATCTCCTTTGGATTGAAAGTATTGGAGTGTTTTTATATCAAACCTGCAGATGCAAGAAGAGCTCCAGAAGGAAGGAAGAGAACAGCTTCCACAGGGAAGCCATGCTCAAATGTGGTCAAGGGAGATGCTTCTTGAGACCTGACATCGTAGAGATGAACATTATGATCATAGGAACCTGAAGAGATCAAGTGGGGTGACACTGGGCTTGTGCCTCCAGCCC
Source organism: Darwinula stevensoni (assembly GCA_905338385.1). Taxonomy (NCBI): domain Eukaryota; kingdom Metazoa; phylum Arthropoda; class Ostracoda; order Podocopida; family Darwinulidae; genus Darwinula; species Darwinula stevensoni. Next base: position 9,952 of record CAJPEV010001113.1, read on the forward strand.
TAACATAATCCTGCCAGGAGCAAAAAATAAATAAATTCCTTTTTTCATGCAGCGCTGGGTCTACAAATGTGTACATGAACTTACAGTATGGGAAGAAGTACTCCAAACTTCCTTTTCAGAGGGTATATCCCAAAGTTTTACACTTTTATCATCTGAGAAACTTGCAATTTGAACTGAATCACAGGCAAACTTGCATCTATGCACTGGGCTGCAGAGGAATGACACAATGAATGACAATAGTAGTCTGAAATAGAGTGATACACAGTAACTCAAAGATATTCCAAATATAAAAAAATTCCAAGGTACCTTTGATGACCCTTGAAGATCCTTAGTAGTGACTTCTTGGGTACATCAAATAACCTGACAAAACCCTCCTCACTCCCAGCACAGAGGAGTCTTCCATCAGCTCGAAATGAGCCCCCATATGCCGTTTCCTTGAAGCGACTAAGATTCTTGTGAACTCTGTGTGTAACAGGGTGATAAACATTGACCTGGAAAAAGAATGAATTGCATTTTTTAAAGTTGAATATAGTCATGTTGACAATAAGCAACTCCTTCATCCTTCAAGGAAAATTCCACTTTCATAATGAGTGAGGCAAATTTGACAGATAAGGTCAACAGACTAAATCATGGTCTGTGCAACCATGCCAACCAAAGAAAGCTTGCTATAAAGGAATTTTGGCTGAATAGTGGAGAACCCAGCACCCATTTGTGTTCCTTCTATCTGAGTTTCTAGGCCATCCAATTGGCATTGGATCCAACTACATAATAGGATTACCCATGGAGTGAGCATGGATTGTTATTTCAGGATTAAGAGAACATGAGGATGGCATCATGCTGAAAAACAAGCTTGAAAGGTGACTGCAAAGAACTCCATTATTTGTTCTGCACATTGTGAAGAGTCTTCTGAATGTAATCCAATGAAAGAAATACTAAAGAGAAAGATAAGGACTCTCCTACAATATTCATACTCATACATCTACCAACTATCTTTGTGGAGTCAAAGAGATAGGTGTTAGCAATAAGGGACCCTTATGCTCTTCACTCTTCATTTTTCTATGCTTGGAATTAATATAGGTTGAGAGTTAAATGCAGTAATCAGAATAAAAATAAAAGACAACACAATTACTGAAAATATGCAGATGGATGATATTTCAACACTTGGATATATTGCTGAGAAAAAGTGAAATTAAATATTGGGATAAAAAAAATATATTTCTCAAGTAAGGAGCAACATGAAAGCTGGCATGTGATATAATTCAAAACAGACCGAGATAGTCAGTGGTAGTCATTATTCATTACAGAGGAAAAAGGGGGAACAAGGAAGCACCTCAGCACAATGGTTTAATTGTTCAACCATACTCCACTTCACTTATGGAAAGACTTGGAAAGACTCAAGACACAATCCAAATATAAAAAATTACTTCATCTTATCCCCTGAACTTCTTTTCCAGCCTCAGTGGGAGATATAGTATCCCTTTATGGGTTGTCTGCACAACTGAGACATACTCTTATTACCACAGGTCATAGTAGGTGAATGTTACTACAGACTACAGACACCATAACAAGTGGGTTTGTCACTGAATTTCATTGAGATTGTGTTCATAATAAACCAGTGCAAATTTGAGGATCATGGACTGGTGAAACTTAATTTAAATATAACAGAAGGTGGCAGATGTCAAATCACCATAACCTTGTGGGTAAATTATTCTAGGTATTTCTTATTCATCTGGGCACCATGTATTCATATAAAATCCATCACACAAATAAAAAATGAATTCAAAATGTAAAAAAAGTATCACCCATTTGGAGAAACCATTGCAATGCACTAATGACATGGCATGTCAGTTCCACTAGTGGAGCTCTACTTCTGTCATTGAAATGCCATATACCACAAGAAATAAATCTTATTAGAAGTGATTACACTTACTTATGAGTAGTGTATTTTTAAAATTAAGGAAACTTTCCCCTCCTGAGATCTTTGCGCCAATATAAACCAAGGATAATGGAATTATTATATTCTGGTGTGGTTCTTAAAAAACCAGACCAGAAGTTTTCCTTCTCTTCCATGCAAGAGAAGAAAAAATCTCACCTTGGCAGAACATGTCACAGCAAAATAATGAGGGAACACGGGACAAAAGTCGATGTAATCAATAGCACCAAACTCCTTGATGGTCACAGGGAACTAAGAAATAAGAATAAGAGCACAAATAAATCCAACATGAAAATGGAAACTTTTCATTTCTAAAATATTGAATTTAATTACTTATTCATTAAATTTCTACAACTGCTCCTAAGTTATGTATTAAGTTAAGTAAAACATTCCACACAAAGCCAATCAAAAGGCCTTATCACAAGAGATACATAAAGTAACCATTCAAGCGCAGGCCTAAGCAAATATACGTCGGGAAATCGGACAGAAGGCTTAGCCTTAACCTCAATGAATGCTTAGCGCTATTCTGGGTCTGAGAAAGAGGACTCACTTCGAAAGAGTTCCAATATTGGCTTTCTTCAGTTCGACGTGGTTCACCTCGTGCACGGAGACCACGGGGATCCAGCCGCTTGAAGGCAGCCATCTTTTCGCAGTCTCACTGGATGCCCTTAGAGAATCCCAACTGTCTGTCCAGACTGTCTTCACTTTGCTTCGTCCAAACAGCAATTTCATTTGGTTGGAAGCCAGAAATTGTTCCTGGTATCTATAAAGCTGGAAACTCTGAGTTGTCCTTTCTCATCAGAGACAGAAATTCAAAACTTCATGGTAGAATCTTTTCAACGAGCTGTTCGAGATTCGGCATTCTGAATGATGGCGCTCCACAGCTAAAACACGTGACGATTCTGCTGTTACGTTGTGATCGCAACTCATCGTTTTAAATCCTCAGTATTTATTTTAGCAGAGATAGGTAAATGTAAGTGCATGTAAAACTATATTAGGACCACTATTCTTGAAATAGGAAGTATTTTTTGTTTAAATCAAAATAGTTACTTTGTGGGGCTGTTTCTATTTAACCAGGTAACTGCCAGAACTCGGATGGTCACATTTTTTACTCTCTCTTTTACTATGATAAGGCCAATGAGATTGACCTTCTCATTTGTCGTAATCTTATTGAGATTCTGAAACCAGAAACTTAGTTTCTGGTTTAAGGTACATTGTGCATTATATTTATGAGGTCTTAAATTTTTTATACGTGGCAAATATACTAGGCAAAGCAAAATGAAAGTGATACATTGTTTCCTTGCCTTATGGGGCCTGGTGGATCACTTTAATTTCACTCTACCTTGTATATACAGGGCCGCCCAGAGGGGGGGGGAGGGGGGCAATTGGGGCAATCTGCCCCAGGCCCCACATATCAAGGGGTCCCAAGTGGGGCCCCCAAGAAGGTCTCCGGTTTAGTTTTGCCCTGGGCCCCTGGAAACTTCTGTGCGGTCCTGTGTATATATTTGCAAGCAGTTAATTGTGGAGAGCTTTATTCAATTTTTGTCTGGAAAACATTACTACTGTGCTCATTCACTGTTGTTAGCACTCATTCCTTGTTTTCTTGCTTCAAGTGTGCAGCAGTGAATCCATTGACTTGAATCATGGCCAGAAGTTCTCACAGTAAGCATCTGAAACGATTGCATGCCATAAAGAGAGTCAGATATGCCAAGAAGGAGCTGGAACGGCTGAAAAGTGTGCTTGAAAAGGCAAAACAAGATGAGAAGGAGATGGAAGCCCTCTCCAAAAGTAGGCTTACATCATGAATGGTTCCAGTTTCAGAAGAAAAATACATTAAGTTACATATGAAATAATATTTTCCCTGCTTCAGTTGCAGATCTTGTGACTAAGAAAGGAGAAAAAGAAGATTCAACAATGGAAGTGGAAGCTAAGAAAAATGTGAAAGGACCACATAACTATCCTTGGAAGAATCCAAAGAAGTTGAAGAAAATGGAGAAGATCAGGAGGAAAGAGAAGCTGAGAGCAAACAAGAAGAAGAAGTCTGGCCAATGGCTTCCATAGCTGTTGTTTCCCTCCCTGTTTGTATGATATTCAATAAAAGTTCTAATGCACTGGTTCCCCACATCCCCTTTCAGTGATGGCAGTAACACATTGTGAAGACAAAAGTTTAATGTCATTGACTACAAATTTCTGCCACTGCCCTTGAACTTTGCATCGACATTACATTTTGTAAATATATCCTTATTTACATCTATGTAAAACCAAATATTGCAGACTGATTGGAAGTTCCGCTTAAGGTGTAATGTGTTGGCTAAAGCCATGATTGAAGCTGAGTGCATTGCTTGTGCTCTTTGTTACTAGATGGGCGAGAATGGACTTCAGGGGCCTCAAACTGGAATTGGAGCTCTCAATCAGTAACAAATACCATGGATTTCTAAATAGTGAATGTTGTTTCTCTCTGCAATGGTTGCTGATGCATGGAGTCTTTAGAGCATACAATAGCAGTTAATGAACATAGGGGGAAACACAGAGAAGGTAATTTTACTATTCACAAACTTATATATCAGTACATCTTGAGACTCAATACTTGGCACGAAAGGGAAGAACAAATATGTATCCGATGAGGATAGAGGTTGCTTCTTGAGGTTGAATTCCTCCCACCACCAACATTAAATCGTGACCCAACCTTGAAGACTAATATCTTGAAATTTGATACACAGATCTGCCACAGATTTGTTTTCTGTTTGGTTCCCTGATCTAATGATAAACCAAAAAATATCTTAGAATAGAAAAACAGAAAGATACCATAATTGTTTTGTTTAGTCTGAGAGCAGAGTTAAACAAAATGAGTTTATTTAAAATCATAGGCTTGTAACCCTTCACTTCCAGGGTGTACTCCTGTACATCATCCTGCTGCATTAGCTTACTTAAACGAAATGGAAATATATGAAATGCTGGAGCTGTTGATGCAAAGCAGACAGAATGGAAATGATATTTCTTGCATTGTGGCCTACTTAATGGGCCTGAACCCCCAAGTAATGCCACTGCAACTGGCCCCCAGCCCAGCAATTGCTTATGCATTCTCATCTCATCAAGCCCCACCCTCAGCCCTTCTTTTGGCCAGTCCCTTCTCATTTCAGCTGCAGGCTAGGTTGCACATAATGCCAATGCTGGTCCTGCACAACTTCCTTCGCTTGTCACTCAATTGCTATAATACTAAGTTCCAAAAATTCTTTGTATTCTAATGAGTTTGTTTTACCCACAAACTCATGACAAATGGCTGTATGCAAAGCAGTTCATGTTTCATAACAAACCATTAGAACAACACAGAAAAACCTTCAAGTGCTCCATATCAGTAAAATTTAAGTGAATCTGTAATAGAAAATTATGGTATCATAACTGCTAATGATTTTTATTTGTTACACAGCTCTGTTGTATATTCATTGAGGGTCTATCTCTTCCTGGATACCCGGTCTGAGAATTTGAGCAGGAAAGTTAATCAACCAAATTGGAGGGCACCAAGCTTTATGTAATCAAAAGAGATATCTACAGTACACTCAAATCAATGCAAAACATAATTCACAGGGATACCTGTAAAAGAGGAAGACAATGCATGAAATTGATTTTTTTCATCAATCTGCATTCATTCCTTCTTAACAAACAACATGAATTCAGTTTCACTCCTTCCAAGGATAATGCTGACTCAAATGGAGGAGTATCCAGAGCACTTGGAAACTTTCACATTCAAATAGGCACACCAAAATCAACTATTGGGGTCCAAAGATTTGATGTAGATGGGTGTTGCACGCCGTTTTCGACGAGCATCTACCTTTCCATGGAATCCTGGCTTTGCCATTGTCAATGGGGGTAGGTTCACTGGTCGTGGATATGGGTTGTTATAATGGACAGCTAAAACAAAGAAAGAAAGAGTTATAGAAATACTCTCAATTTGAATTCCTTACTGAATACCTTCATTTCATGCCTTTCATCAAGAAGTTTCAAGGAGAGATGACTATGATGTGTAAATACTGGGCAGCACTTAAAAAATGCACAGAGATTTTTCCATTCATATCTCAATTTCCAGATGAGAAAGAGGCCTATAAATCATACTGCACATACATCTATCTTTCCTATAGGGCCCCATGAAAGCTATGAATTTCTAGCTACCAGAGTACACCCATAGTAGCTGTTCAACAAAGGCACCCCAAGGTTTTCTATAGTATGCCTCACCTAATAAAAAAAAAAGTGAAATGAGTTCTCGTTTGGCATTGCCTACAGCACATCATCTCACTTCCCATTACGTGATGAACTTGCAGATTATCTCCACAATGATCTCACTCCAGGCCTGTTGAATGATAGCTCTCTGTTCAGCAAGGATGTGATCCATCTTGGTTCACTAGACTCATCAGCTTGATTTTTAGTGTCAAGAAAGAGGTTAGCTTGAAGTCATACTGTGTTTATGCAGTGGCCCTTCCAAACTGTGCATGATACAAAATTTTTCAAAATGTCTTAGCTGAACCACCTCTGTGGACCTACTCTGGTAGTTAGACATTCATAGCTTCATGGAGCTGAGAGATTAGATAGATAAGTACTAGGTGTAATTTTTATGCCTATGCTTCATCTGGAAATTTGGAAATAAATGCAAAAATCTCAGCATGTTTTTCACCTGGAATCACCTAGAAGTACCAGTAGTATAAACAGAGTTAGCATGAAGTTTTTTGATGTGCTCAACTAGAATCCTACTAAACATACTAAGCAATGTTCTTTTAGTCCTGTATACCAGTACCAGCTCTCCGTAAAATCATTGGATTAACTTTATGACGAAAATGCACTCAGTTGTAAATTTGAAAAAAGGTATAAATTATATTCCTGAATGCCATGACCTCATCTAAGGAAGCAATTACTACTATTGATGAGGATCTGTCCTGATCCTAAATAATCCCACCCATGCAAAGTTTCTAGAAAAACCTATTGTTAGAAAGGAAGAAAGAGGTTTATCTAGCTTCAGAGGAAGGTAGGCTAGAAACATAGCTGTTAAGCTGTATTAATAGCCTGGGAAATTTTTAATACAGTTTAGTGCAACAAAAAGTGAGAAATGCAATGATTCTGAATGGCCACACATGAGGTATGGTGCATTTGAAAAATATGTTCATCAGATCAAGTTGGTAATTAGCAGAATGCCTTTCTTATGCATTCGAAGAAATAGTAGAGCTTCTAAATTATAGTGAAGTGAAAGGAAAAGGAAGCTGAACAGAGAAGGGAGTTGATGAGTGCATACCTAGGCACAATCTTCACAAGCCTTGGAGAATTCTCAAAACGAGTACAAACTTCAATAAGGACAGTGTAATTGAATGTTAAAATTATTCATCTTACAATATTGAACAATATCATGAAGTCATAGGGTCTAGAGGTTCATCATTTGAGTTTGACCACTTCCTAGATATCTACCACCTGCGCATGGGAGTAGGAGTCAATGAAAAAAACTGGCAAACTCAACTAGAAATGTGTATGCAGTTAATTCTTTGTAAAGCGTCAATATAGAATTTCACCTATTTCTAATCTGGCTTCCGCCTCTTGGATGCGCTGCGTAACTTCTGAGGCATCTTGGATGGATTTGTTCTGGCGAAACAACACCTGCGCCTCTCGGATTATGAAGTCACGCTCCTCTCGTGTGTCTGCTGGATTAGTGGCCTTCCACTGACGACCAGTTCGAAGGATCGTCCTATACAGGGTCAGCACTTTTCCTCGCAAGTTGTTTCCTGCCATCGATGACATGATTACTCCATTGCCGCGAAAGGCTCAGCCTGTGCAAAACCTATATACGTCTGGAACCAATAAACAATAAACTTTAAAGGCAGAGAATCCATCACCGGCAAAGTAGATGAGAGATGTAATTCCTCCCTTACAAGAATAAACGTGAGTGCCGCATTGCCTACTCACGTCCACCACAAGAAAAGCACGTGGTGACCACTACGCTCTAGCGCTAAGACATAGATGCCAGCAATACAACTTCACAACGCGACTTGAACAAGAGTAAAAAAAAGTATGGCAGATAAAGACTTCTTCAATGTATTTTAAAATAATTTCTAAGAGATAAACTGTAAAAATTTTTTAAGTAGCCGATTGATATGATTCTTGGAATTCTGTTGGAAGTACTGTACGATCGTAACTTAGCAGCTTGACAACTTAGGCTATACAAACGTGGCGCCTCGCATAAGCTCTTCTCCAATGCGAGAGAACCTGCTGCTGCCAGTTTAATATCGATTCGTGACATAAGGTACTTTCCTTGAAGATGGAGAACCACTTCCCAGTCAAGAAAAATGCGATGCTGGCCAAGGGCACTTTTGCTTCGAAAGTCGCTTTCGTTACGGGCGGGGGAACGGGACTTGGGAAAGGAATGGCAGGAATTCTCGCCTCCCTTGGTGCCTCCGTTGTCATCGCCAGCAGGTTGTCTTAAGATTGAGATGTGCACTGTATACGTCCTACAATGACGTTCGACCGAAAGAATAGGAGTTTTTAAGTTTCTTCTCGTTCCATAGGAAACTGAAGGTCTTGGAAGCAGCGGCATCAGAAATCAGAAGTGCAACTGGAGGGGAGGTATTTCCTGTCCAAATGGATGTGAGAGACCCCAGCTCTGTGGAGAATGCCTTCAACGAAGCAGAGCGCAGGTTCTCATTGCCCACAATAATCATCAATAATGCAGCTGGGAACTTTATTTCCCCATCAGAACGCATATCTTCAAATGCATGGCGAACCATTATTGACATAGTTCTCAACGGGACAGCTCATGTAACCCTAGAGGCTGGAAAAAGACTCATCAAGCAAAATAAAGGTTCAGTTCAGAGCATCCCATCCGCTATGAAAGTCTATCTCTGATATGTAGCTGTCAAGAATGCACATGTAATCATAGGAGGGGTCTTTCTGGCTATCACAACACCATATGCACAGCTGGGCTCTGGCTACGTAACCCCAAGTGCTTCAGCCAAGGCGGGTGTAGAAGCACTGACCAAGTTTGTTTTCCTCTGCAGTTCAGTTGCTGAATAAACTGAGTCCCTTTTGTGATAAAAGGCTTTTTGACAAGGTCTCTTGCTGCTGAATGGGGCAAGTATGGAATGAGACTGAACTGCATTGCCCCAGGCCCAATATATACTGAAGGGGCCTTCAGTCGCCTTGACCCCAGTGGCAGGTAAGAATTTATGGGAAAAAAAGCAGTGTGATCATACTGTGCTTTGCATGATTTTTGAGCTTTCTCTTTTTATCAGTTTCAAAGACCATGCACTGGATCGAATCCCAGCTGGTCGATTTGGTGAGATTGAGGAACTGGCCAATTTGGCTGCCTATCTTGTGTCCGATTATTCTTCCTGGATTTCAGGAGAAGTGAGTTCTGATGCAAAGTCAGTTCTGGATTTAAAACAGTTCTATGGATTTTATTCATAGAATGGCATTGCACATTTCAGGTTATTCGATTTGATGGTGGGGAATTGCCAATGATGGCTGGAGAATTTAACATGCTGAAGAACATTGACTCAGAGCATTGGGATGCTATTGAGAAGATGATTCGTCAGAGCAATGCAAAGTCCAAGCTCTGAACCTGTGACCCCCATTTGCATATCAGCTCATTTCTTCATTGATACTTCTACAATTTTCTACTTTACTTAATTTGTATTAGGATGCAGTTGTTGATGATGCTATATTGGGATTCATTGCTGTTACTCAAGTGGGTCACCATCTTTGATGCTTCAATAAATTTTATTTTGGGGATTCAGTCTCACAAGGTTCGAGTCTGAGTGACCTATTGTTGAGGGGATATCATTCCTCACCCACCTAGTGGATTCATTAGCACTGGGATCTGGGGAGACCATTACCTTTCAGTATATACATATTTCTACCTAGAAAAAGAAAATGAGGACTGTTGATGGTCATTTCTAGCTGGGAAACCTGGAGGAGTAAATGGCCTAGAGTAAGGAAAGGCTAAGGCCTGGTGATGTTTTTGGTACAATGGACACATTTTGAGAGTACTTCCTGAAGGAAAGTATGGTCAAGCTCAAGCATGACTAATATTGAGAAAATATTGGAAGACATAAATCGAGGTGAGTTCACTTCGCATGGCAATAAATTTAAATCCCCACACACTGGAATTCTGTTTTACTCCATCTTTTCTGAACAGATCCTCGAGTCATAGTTGCAGCTCATCGGACTTGGGATCCAGATCTTGAGAAGAAGACACTGAAAAGTATGATTTTTCTTATGAATCCTTAAATTAATATGAACCTGAAACCTCACCTATCATACCTCACTCCTCTTTGTTGTAGCAAACGAGAAGATATGTGAGAATCTTCATATGATTGCCAATGATCCATCACTAGCATTCTATCGGCTCCAAGAACATGTTGGGAAGTCCCTGCCTCCCATGATCGAGAAGCGCAAACAGGTCTATCATATACAGTCAGACCTCCAAGGGGCTACTTTTGATGCTGATTATGCTGTTGGGTCAGCTAATAGTTCATTTTGGGATTTGCAATTTATTTTTTCAACCCAAGTATATATATATATATATATTTTAATGTGGCTTTCAGGAGTGTGAGGGGAATGCTTGGTGCATCTTCCAGCTTCTCCAACATCCAGGAGCTGCTACGAAATGCTATTTTTTTCCACCAACAGGATCGCTATGTGAGGACACGAAGGTGCTCAGAATGAAGTTCCTATGCATGCCCTTTTGCTATCATTTTAATAGAATAAAGAAGTGAACAAATGAAAACATAATTCTTGCTGACTTCAATCTTTGCATGGAGTTGCTACTTCTGCATGCAAAAGGCACCATTGACAAGGAAATTAAGATTCCTAAAATGCTTTATTTTCCAAGCAGGAGACAGCAACAGCAACAACAGCCTAGGCCACGTTCTCTATCCCAAGAAAGGCCTTCACAGGCAAGTGGTCGGACTGGGATCTACAACCGTCTCTCTCAACTCTCATTGGAGCTGGATCTCCCCGATTTTGCGAGTGACTTCAGACATCGTGCATCTCAGGCTCTTGCACAGGCTAGCAACATCACCCATCCTCAGTCTCAACATGACTCCCATTGATCTCAATTTGTGTAATCTCAAATGTGAAGTGAAAATCCTATTGTAGTTGATATAACTGTTTTCCAGTATAAATTTTGATTATTTATGACAGTCAATAAATCCCCCTCTTCAGTTTCTTGCAGTGGCCAATGGTTTTACCACTCTCTAAATTGAAAGTTCACAGGAAAACACTCAAATTCACAATAGCATTTATTTTTTTTTAGAGGAACTCGTACCTAGCTTAGTCAGGAGAGTACAGGCAGGGGAACAAAATTGGTTGGGAAATACTTCAACAGCTGAAGAGATGAGATACTGGCAGTTTACTTTCTATACCACATCTGAAAAGTCTTCATACGCTTGATCTTCTTCTGCAACTGGAGAAGCCCGTATAATAATGCCTCTGCCGTGGGGGGACAGCCTGAAAGACATTTCCCAGTGAATAAGTCCTGCTTAGTCACCAACCACAGTGTTTTTCATCTGCATGAATAACTGACATCAAACTGGTAACATTTCAAGGAAAAGTTATGTGCACCTCAACTCAGAAAGCCACATTCCATAGTTTGAATGGATTTTCCTAGGTAAAGCTAAACTATATTCAATCACATTTAAGGATACCAACTCCATATTTGGCATATTTCACACTTAAATCCAATGTATATTGTAATCTTTTGCCATAATAAAATTTCATATATCATCAAAACAGGATCATGATGACTATTATAATCTCATCTTGTTGGTTAAGTCATTATAGTACTATTCATAAAGACAATTACCTTAATTTTTTAAATAAAAATTGGGCAAGAATTTCAATTATTTTAATTGAGTTTTTCATCACTGTTTTCAAGAACTGAGTTATCAATGCATAGAATGAGATGATGCATCCTGAATTATTGTTGTGCCACAGTCCAGACGTATATATCACTTCAATATCATCAAATATGTAAATGCAGAATGAGGATTTCATCATTGTGCTAAGGGTTTCTATGCATTCAGTAAGGATTTACAGAGATGTGAAGCAAATGATTCAACCTGTAAACAGACCTGCACAAAAAAATTTGAAACGCCTCACCTGGGACATAGATATCCACAGGAACGATACGATCACAGCCACGCACCACTGAATACGCATAGTGGTAGTAACCTCCACCATTTGCACAACTGCCCATTGACACCACCCATTTTGGCTCTGGCATCTGCAAGGTAGTAAGTTCTTCAGTATTCTCCAAGATGAAAGTATTGCAGTTATCTGAACAAGGAACAGTTGCACTGACCTGGTCATATACTTTCCTGAAAGCAGGAGCCATTTTGTTGGTGAGGGTCCCTGCAACGATGATACAGTCTGCCTGGCGAGGAGATGCTCGAAACACTATGCCAAATCTGTCCATGTCATATCGGGGAGCAGCGATATGCATCATCTCCACGGCACAGCATGCAAGTCCAAATGTAAGGGGCCATATAGATCCCTGCAATCACAAAACACCATTCACATGATCCACTGTGCTATGACTGAAGGTTGCAGGTAAATTTGAAAACTTTTCTCTTTCAGGTATAGTTTATGGCATAGAAATGTATCCCTATAAAAGAGTTACTGGTGCTTGATCCTTTTCTCACCTATACAATATATGCCTTGCAATACCATGCATGATTGACTAAGGAGAACCTCTCTATACTAGAATTTCTATATAGCTAGGCACAACAATGCTCTCACCTTCCTCCCCCAATTGAAAAGGTCATCAAGCCGAGCCACTGCATATTCTGCCATGCCACTTGTTTTCTGAAAAGGGCTATATGGCTTGTGCTTCGTGACACCTGCAAAGCCAATGGGAATGGCAAAGAATCATTACTTATTCTTGTTAAGCATTGTTTCCACATTTCACTTGATATAGGCACTCACTCTGGTTTTGAGCAACTTCTGCAGAGGTGCTTTTCTCTCTGATGTGGACAGCAGTACCATGTTCTGCAATTGGGTCCATGGGAAATTTCCTTTTTTCAGCATGAAGCTTATCAGAAACCCCATGTAATCTTTCCTCCGGGTGACCAAACAAGACAGGAGCCAACACCCGGCATGATGAAACCAGCTGCTGTCCAAAAGCTCTCCCACCAATCACTTGCAAAGCCATCTCACAGTGAGGCCTGCAGAAGCCAACACCTGCTAATTACTTGCTAATCAGATCAAGCTTGAGGAACCCCTTGGTTAACCTAAAACAGTAAAAAATATCAATGAGTTCATAACTGGCACTTCCTATTCCCATCTGCTCATGCTTTCATCTAGCAAAAAATTGATACACACCATACAGTAATATCTGATTGAATTTATCTCAGATATGCACTCAGATATTTTCCATGATCCTTTCAGTAGTATTTCTAGATTTTGTTCATCCCATAATGATGAACAAACCCTAGAAATTACTGTAGGCTATAATGTGCTTAGATTTTCAGGATAAACCCCTTTTCCTTTCAGTATGAACTTCTTAAAATCCCAAGATTATATCGTTAATGTGTTCATCTTATGTAACTGAAACACTTGTGCCACTTTCAGATGTGTCTTTAATATGAATGCAAAGATGTCCTCTCATTCAAAATATGCTTAATCCTATGCTGGCGCATGTCACAAGCCTGCGCGAGATTTATAACGGAGTAGGAACTTCACACACCAGAAGCTCATCTTGGGTACGTTTGCAATTAACCACTAATACCTGCTTGAATAAAACGGTACGTTTCCTAATTTGAAATATGCCTAACGTTTATGTTTCGGCACGAGCGTCACGATCCGTGAAATCGAACATAAGACAACAATGTAAAAGTGAAGACGATTTATACAAATAGATCTGTCTTCCACTGCAACGTCAGTTGTTCTATTGCAAGTAGCCTTGAGTTTCCGTACTATCGGTCTCCTCCCCATGATTCTAGGGATACTTCAGTCTGCAGCCTGCGATTCAGAGTTTACATGCAGTACCCACATAAGCAATTTTTTTCAACGTAAGTGTTCATCAGGTCAACAAAGGCCAAGCAGTGAAGGAACCGTTAGCTAGAAAAATCACAACAGGAACCAAAAGAACCTCGACACAAACGGGGGCCTTCACGTAACACTAGAAGAATGGGAGCCGCCATCTTGGTCATAACATTCATTTTCATCGTCGTCTGCTCGCTCCTGCCCTTGGCGGTCAAATCTGCTCAATATATCGACTCAATCGTAAAAAGGTTAAGAAAATTTCAGCGAGCCTTGGATGATATATCATATATCATCCAAGAATCGACCAGAGAGATAGCGGTACGCACTATAGCTATAAATTAATAGTTGACCTGCGATTCAAATGCAGCTTTTGAGGACGCGAATACCACGGTCGCTGCTACGATGCCAACCTATCCGATAACTACTCCGTCGTGGCTCCTGATTGTGGAATGGGGTCGACTAGGGCATCATACTTTTCCAGGTTTACCGGCAGATCTCAAATCAAGCAGTAAAAACCGGAAAGGTCCCGATCAACATCGGAATAAGCTGCTTGGACATTTCCAATTTCGATCCCATTTTTGGCGCTTCGAGAGACGAATCCCAAGTCCTACATGTTCCAAACATTCATCTCTTCAGATTGCGATCGTAATGCATGGAATATATTCGCAAATGTTACCCTTTCAAACCCAGAAGTCGTGAACTCGATGCCAGTACGATTCGACAGGAACTTTCGAAAAAAAAACCACCGCAGCCGCATTTTCCATGCGGATGGTGGTGAGGGCCGTCCACGGCCGATTAAATATCCTCTCTGAACGGTCTCACTTGAGTTTTTGTTAAGTTTTATCATAAGGGTTACTATCATAATACATATTTTTATTATTATTAGGCTTTATTGGGTTTAGTAGGCATTTTAGACGAATCAATTTCCATAGGAGAAATGACCACGATTTTCCTGAGGAGTATTTCTCTTGTGTGGGCTCTGTTCCCAAGATTTCATCACTTTCCGAAGATGCTCCATTTAAATTATTTCTTCAAGCCATTAAAAAAAATGGCTACGAACGGGATTGAAGATCTCGAGGGTCCATCGGATTTCAACTTTATTTGAAGCATCTTCTGCGAACTTCTTCCGAGGCAGAACAAAAATTTTCCGCAGGAAATTCGGCACACAGCCGATAATCTCGGCGTTGTGCTAAAATTGCACTCGATTCTTCGGCTCTCGTATAATTTCCTATTTCATGAAGTAAATCTCACTTTGGTGCATTTTTGCAGTTTCAATCAGCTGCTCGAATCACCTGATTGAGATACTCTTCGCGATCAAATTTCCGCAAACTCTCTTGAACGCGCTCCAACTTAGTAAGTTCTGCTTCCACAGTTTCTCGGACGCTAAATGAAAAATAGAGAAGCTGCGAAACCAAATATTCGTTTCACGAAACCGATATTCCAACACGTCGAAAATGAATTTTTTTTTCCGTGTCAAGATCTCAGAGTTTTTTTAATAATTATTTTGATGAAGACACGAGAAACGAAACTAGTTCTTTTGCTCCCGTCCTTGATCATTGGGTATTGCTGCGAAAAACAACCGGAACCCAAAACCCGATGGAGAAGATCCAGGGACGATTACGAGCTGCATGGGAACCATAATTAGGACCGGTGTCGACGGCAAGCTTCATGCAATGCATTCGGAGACCGTCATCGTGAGCAGTCTCACGTCTTCCATTACGTTTTGTTTACTTTTAGAGTCAGGGGTCGAGAGTCCGTTTTACCTGTTTTGCGCGTCCCTGTTTCGAACTCGCGATTTTCAAGTACCAGGGAGGTGCTTGCCTTAAGTTCTAGGTAAATCCCGATCACCCGCTGGTAGATTGGGCGCTTTTGGGTGTTATGTCCTTGGCGGCCCACCTTTCCCCTAGTACCAGGGACACCGTGGCTAAGGTCGGGGGGGGGTCCATGAACTGTACATTTTCATACAAATCCATTTGATTCTGGCCTCAACAAAACCATCGACTGTACGATCGCTGCCAACTCTACGAGGTGTTATATCTGAGCTGGCGGCCGACGAGGCAGCATACACCGTGCTCGCTTCTCAAGTGAGGGTTTTAGTCACGAGGGATCCTGGGGGATGAGGAAAAGGTGGCGTCGACTCGCGATCGTGGCTTGGGGGCTACCCGTCAGTCAGTGCAGGACGTCGAGGGGATACGGGGACTCGGTCGGAGGCCAATAGAGGCCGATGGTCGTATATGTACTCAGCAAACAATTTGAAACGCATGACGTTGAATCAATGTTGAATGAACATTGAATAAACGCTCGGAGTGTTAATACAGCGTTGGTCCAACGTAGCTTTGTTTGCTGGGTAGCTATTGCTACTGATGTGCTCATCACGAAGTCGAGACAAATGGAAAAGCAAGATCCGCGTCCGGGAACGAAATCGGACACCTGCTTTAGGGAGATCCGGGAGGAAGGTGATAAAGAAGCGAACAGGGTCGTTCTTTCTTAATGGGTCCAGTTTTCTCACTAAATTCGGCAAGGACCTAGGGTGTCACTTCTCTTCCACGTGCGCACCTCACCAGTTGTATTGGGTTGGAAAGAAAGTCTCGCAACACTGCGCAAATTTTTCAAAATTTTATAACTTTATTGAAATGCAACTTCAGTCTACAATGTAATGACTGACATGTTCCCAACGCACGGGGTAACTGCTCGATGCCCTTTGCCCAGAGTTCTGGGCAAAGGGCATCGAGCAGTTACCCGTGCGTTGGGAACATGTCATAGACAAAAATGGTCATTACATTGTAGACTGAAGTTGCATTTCAATAAAGTTATAAAATTTTGAAAAATTTGCGCAGTGTTGCGAGACTTTCTTTCCAACCCAATACAACTGGTGAGGTGCGCACGTGGAAGAGAAGTGACACCCTAGGTCCTTGCCGAATTTAGTGAGAAAACTGGACCCATTAAGAAAGAACGACCCTGTTCGCTTCTTTATCACCTTCCTCCCGGATCTCCCTAAAGCAGGTGTCCGATTTCGTTCCCGGACGCGGATCTTGCTTTTCCATTTGTCTCGACTTCGTGATGAGCACATCAGTAGCAATAGCTACCCAGCAAACAAAGCTACGTTGGACCAACGCTGTATTAACACTCCGAGCGTTTATTCAATGTTCATTCAACATTGATTCAACNCGAGAACATTCCAGCATATACAAATGCAAAGCCCCGCTCCTCATTCCTTTGAAAATTTTTATAAATAGTTTTAGAAAGTGTTGCAAGACTTTCTTTCCAACCCAATACTTCATGTTTTTCACACATCTTTCCCAGTTACTCGTTCTCCTACTAACCCAATTAATTTAATTGCTCTTATTTCCGATGTTTTTACGCATAACATCTGGGCAGTGGCATGCCTAAGGGGGGTTTGGAGGTCATAACCCCCTCTAGGATACATTTACAGGTTTGATTTTCCAATTATTATTATTATTTGGCCATATATACAAGGTAGGTTACCAATTTTTCTTGTCAACGTTCCATTGGGATTTTCTGGACATGCTACAGCAACCAGGTACTTCCGTGCCTTCTCGGGACGATTTAGAACTACCACTTACGTCTCAGTTGTCTTGTATCCATCTTGTATTATAAACGGAAAACCAAACGAAAGCGAATTTTCGCACAAATACCTGTTACCTTGCATATACTCATTTAAGGCAATAGATGTTGAGGAAGGGCTGGCATGGAGCATTGCTACTTCACAAGTGGTCAACTACCCCATGTGACATACATCTAATACTAATAGATAGCGGGAAGAAATTGGCCTTCAGCAGATTCTAAAAACAGGAAACAATGCATATTGATAAGGCAAAAATGTAAATTTTGGGCAACCTCAACATAGCAGGGATAATGCCCACTGCCCATCTCCTTCCTTGAAAGGATTAGGAAGGTAGGTCAGGATACACAAGTAAAGCATGACACAGATTAAATTGCACCGATTTCAAAAGTCGATAAAAAAAATTAAGACAACAATTTTGGAAATTGAAACTGATATTTTCGGAAACTACAGAGTCTCAGAATTCAAGTACATAACATCTTAGTTTTTCATCTCTCCTGTTCTGATGAATCTGCGGACTTTTCCTTTGATCGACGCCATCATCTTCTGCACAGTCTTTCGATCAATCTTCTCGACGCTGCTTTGCCAGTGGTAGAGCATTTGTCTGTCGTTTTACTTTCGCGATGACCGAATGTGAAGTCGACGGATTTTCAGCAAAAAAGTGCAGAATTTTCTTTCTGCCTTCGAGTTCCATGGCAATTATTTCAGTAACTACTAGTGCTGTCACAAATCTTTTTATATTGACCAAAAGCTGAATGTTTAGGCTTTACAATGAGGGTAGTTTAAATAGAGATTGCTTACGTATAAGGTTAGACGGGAAATTTGAAATCGGTGCAATTTAATCTGTGTCATGCTTTAAGGATTATTGAAGGAGCTTTCAATATCAGATACTACACCCAGAACTCTTAGGAATTTTAAACTTCCTTTGGAATATAATTATTTGCACAGTTCCTTCGTAGGTCCCTTTATTGGAAGATCATATTTACAGAGGATGAGACACAAAAAACCAAAAAGGTGAATCACAACTTTTTCAAAACAAGTTCAACAGGTAATAGATAAGCAATTGATTTCAAAAGTGAGAATCATCACAGGGATTACTTCCAAAAATCACAATATCATCGTCAGATAGCAATCATCACACCTCCAGACAAGGTATAACCATCTGTAAGTAATACCATAATCACAGGGAAAACTTGTAATCATGTGTACTGAAAAATTGATAATCATATATTCAGGAGGCTCTCTATTCATTCAAAATGTACAATTCATTCTTGGGGAATTATGAAATAATCGTCTATTTACCTAAGAATAAATGTAAAAACCAATGAACCTATCAGGATAGAAGGAGAATCAAGGCAAAATAGAAGCCAGGAATCACTTGAAGGAAGCAAGATAAAATAGACAGATTGATAATGCATCACTGGTAGAAATGAGGAAACTGGCTGTGTGCATTGGAGGAAGCATGAGGAATGATGTCCTCCCAGAGTGATCCAAATTCAAGTGGAGAGACTGGCTGACTATGGGTGCTACGCAAGGCCTTAGCAGCACACCGATCCATCAGTTGGCAAAGCGTTTCTCCAACTTTGGGATCCAGTTGCTATGCATTCATATGCAACAATGAATGCAAGAATTTTCACAGATGACATACTTAATATACAGGGTGTCCCAGAAACCCTGCCCTAAGTTTTGTACATTATTATGTCTATTTTTTTCCTGATGGAAATAAGTTTTGTATGATTCGAAAGCCTAGACCTTTCTAAACAACTGCTGTTAAACTTGACAGTTTGTGATTACTGGTTGTGGGGTTTTTTGAATAAGAAGGTGTATGCCACAAAACCCCTAATATCCCTAACCTCATCAACACCACTTCCACCAAATTGAATGCCATAAGCTTAGACATGTGCTAGAAAGCAGTGAATGACATTCCCCAGTGATGCCGTATGTGTTATGATCAGAATGGGAACCAATTTCAGTGGCAAAAAAATTAAATCCCTGCATCCCAGAAACCTCGCACCCAATTTGGACAGAGACTAAGACTAAGTGAATGTATCTGATGAGGTCAAGGATGATAGGGGTTTTGTAGCATACACCTTCTCTTTCAAAAACCCCCCCAACCAGTAATCATAAACCATCAGGTTTAGCAGTTGTTAAAGGTCTAGGCTTTTGAATGATACAAAACTCATTTCCATCAGAAAAAAATAGATAGAATGATGTACAAAACTTGGGGTGGGGTTTCTGGAACACCCTGTACATATACTGTATATAGTAAAACCTGTGCTCACCTGGCCATTTTCACACTGCCAGAGATCAAGATTTGTGGCCTTCTTGGCACTGGTAAATGAAAGAATGGCCTTCTTGACCCAAGTGAGCTTGAAAGCAGGTCCCACATGGGGATCTTGAGCAAATTGAACCACCTTGGTGGGAACTATGTCTGCTGACAGTTCAGCATATCCCTGCAGTGATCCACTTCCCTCAATGCTGAGCAGAATGTACACCACCCTCCCGACCTAGATACAAAAAAAAATTGGGAAACCATGCAACGTGTATAAACCAAAAGGTTCTACTTTTAAAATAATGAAAATGGGCACACATTAAGGGAAGTGAGGAGTCGATTTTCCACACCATGAGAAAATGCCCATTGACCAG
Organism: Darwinula stevensoni; assembly: GCA_905338385.1. Classification (NCBI taxonomy): domain Eukaryota; kingdom Metazoa; phylum Arthropoda; class Ostracoda; order Podocopida; family Darwinulidae; genus Darwinula; species Darwinula stevensoni. The sequence goes on from CAJPEV010001113.1 coordinate 30,129, forward strand.
CTTGACATCCAGCATGAATTGTGTCTTGGTTGGAGGCTTTGATGAGGTGATAGTGGACACTATGTTCAGTACGACTTCTACTTCCTGTACATCACAACCGTTTACGTTGAGACTCTGTACTCAGTCACCACAAGACACGGGATGAGAGAAACATTGACTCACCAGCACCGATTTTTTCTGCTGACAAAGCAGGAGCCTTCTGGTTTTGCTGTTGGTGTCCATCTGCAAGCAGATCAGAAAATCTTTCTTCCAGGGAAAATAATGTTGGGGCAGAAGGGATGAAATGGACAAGAAACACACTTGGAGGGAATTTGAGAACAGAAGAAAGGCACATGAAACGAGGCTTCAGCCCAATGCCATGCGGGACACGAGCATCTAAGTGTTTCTCTTCCTTCAAGAGTACTGTGACCAGGCTCTGCATTGCTGACTCCTCAGACTGGATGATTTTGTCATTATTATACAATCACTCCCACCAGATGCAGATATAAAATAAACTGTAGCCAACAACCACCTGGGACCAGGGCTTGAATGGAAATGATATGCGATGAAGGAAGTAGGAACTCCATTTGAGCCTCAAGAAAGCAAGCCAGTAAGCATCACGTGGTTCCATGCGGAAACTGATCCACTCATCAAGGATCACATTGCACACATTTCCTTCTCCCCTTGTGCTAACATCTGCAATTCATCAGTTAGAATGACCCAAGACATAAAAGAGAAGGGCTGATAAGAGGGAAATGACTAAGAGGTCAACCTGGTGAGCTGAGATTGAATGGGCACAGTCTCTCTGGAGGGATCTTTGGACTGCCAGAGAGTAAAGCAATTGGAATAGGGCTGACAGCAGTGCAACATTGTAAGAACAGGCCCTCCTGCTTGTGAAAGATGATCCAGTCCGTGTCCAAGTGTTTCCACCCACCTTCTGGGCCACTGATGTATGACTCATTCAGCACAGACAATGGTTCACACTCCACTTCACATTTATTCCTAAACAAAAGTGAATAGAGAGATCAAAAGGAACATCCCATACAGGAGAAAGAAAATCACCAGAATGAGTCTCACTCAGTGCAGATCCTCTCCATTTCCCGATCAACATATGCAATGCAAGGGTAGGAACCAGCCACTAAAGCTGCCTTCACAACTGACCAGCTCTCTGAAAAGACATTGAGGTCCCTCATATCACTAGGCCCTCTTGGACGAATAAACCCCGAAGCCCGGAGTTGTGCAACCAGCTGACACCGGACAGCATTGGCTTGAGCCAGTGCATGTGGGCAGGCATAGTACTGGTTGCAAAAATTTTCTTCCTGATCACTGGATCTGGCCTGCTGCCATAACTAAAAGGCAAGCAAAACAATGACAAATGCTTGCATTCATAGAAAGGAAAATCTCCATTTCAAGCAGCAATACGTTTGATCAACCCACCTGAAAGACTCTCAAGAGTACAAAGTGATCACTGAGGCATCCATCAGCTAACTTGTTCCTCATTCTATATGCAGCTCTCCTTCCTTCTGCTGTCTCAGGTAGCCAGAAAATATTCCTAACAGAATGCATTCCAGATTTCAATTAAGCATTTAAGGAAGATTCAAAACCAAAACATACAGGAAGAGAAAATCACAAAAGACCAAAAGGCCAACGCACGGCTGGATCAGGCAGCAGACAATGGTCAGTATGGGATCAAGACACTTGAGAGCAATGGCATAAAGGACCATTTTTCCCAGCTGTGGATCAAGTGGAAGATCTAGGCAATTCAGGCCAAGTTCCATGAGTCCTCCATGCTCATCAAATATCCCTTGCTTCTCCAGAGACTTGATTGTCTTCAGGATATCCTCAGATGGTACCTGATGTGGGAGGAAGCTAAGGAAGGTCGCCAAGCGGACATCATTTGGTAGCAAGGTCCTTGCAGTCACACACAAGTTCTACAAAAGGAAAAAGCATGTTTAGGGGCAAGAGGAATTTCACTATCCTTTCACACATTTTCCAAATGCTCCACAGGATGGAATTTTCATTAGCATAAGAGGAACTGAAAGTAGTTCTTGCTTCTTAGGCTTTAGAAAAATTCAAGTCATAAAACACAAAAATATCCTATATCCTCCAAGCATATAAGAATATCTAGTCATTATATATATATAATGGGAAAATAATTATGTTCCACTATCACCCTTTAAATAAATAAATAAATAAATAAATAAATAAATAAATAATTCACAGGATTATTCTCATCTTTGCATTCTTCTGACAGATTTATAAATTGAAAACAAACTTCTCCCTTTCTACTGCTGTTATCATTTCTCATTACATACAAAAAGGAGTCATACCAGTTCCTAGTGGCAGCAAAATCTAAAATGTTTTTGCTGAAGTTTCAAAGAGCACAGAAAGAGGATACACAGTAAAAAGAATCAGAATAAGACATAAGGAAAATACAACCCCAAAGCTCCTTCATATAGAGTGTGGCCAAATAAAAACAAAGCTATCATTTTTAGCAAGTTGTTAATCTGCTTGTAGGTTGCTGATTATGGTGAAATTTAGTAGACTTCTAAGGTAACTCATTTACAGTTTGTGTGCCAAGTTTCAAATAAAAATTCCAAAAACTGTGAGATTGGCATTTAATTCATTTTTCATCACCAAAAAAGTAAGTATTCTCTTTTTCTTCCAGCTTAAAATTTTTCACAACTGACAAAAACAAACAAGCAAGCAAACAAACAGGAGAAAAACAAATTCATAAATGCCAAAAACGAAAGCACATAATTTGGTTTAGGAAAGTTCATTTCAACTAAAAATTTGCTCAATGAACCGAATGAATTCTGTTGAACACGAGCCTCTAGTCTGGGACACCACAGATCATTGGCTTGGTCAATAAACCCATGAGGCAGTGCCTCCCAATCTTCCTTTGTAGCATCACACAGGGATGGAAGGTCATGAATTCAGTCCTCCCTTTCATCCCAGCATCAAGTTCATATTTATATATTTGGCAACACATTTTGTCATTGGTCATCAGAAAATAATTACAACTCTTATAATTTCAGAGCCAGAAGACTGCAATTTGGTATACAAACTCCAATTGTGTCACCCCGTGAGCCTACCAATTTTCATCAGAATCAGCTGCCTACAAAGAGATTGACAACTCCCCAAAAATGACAGCTTTGTTTTCTTTGGTCCACCCAGTATATATTTCTCACAATTGTCTCAAAAAGGAATACACTTTTTGATAAGTTGCAAATCTGGTCTGTACTAATGACAGGGACACTGCATGGCATATGACTGCACAACATCACCCACAGGAAATTATTTTAGTCTGGCAGCCATAATATAACTTAATGCTTTGGCTCACCGGAAGAAGCTTCTGAGAAGAGTTCTGGCCTTGATGTTTCAGGATGAGGAATCTCGCCTTTGGGTACATGTGGTAGCATGTGCCTTGTGATTGAAGCATGAGCAACCGATGATTAGCCTCTTCCTGTGTAATCCATTCAGCCTGGACAGAGCAACATGACAAGAAACAATGCATGCAAAGGAAATAGGCCTTAGAGAAATACTTTTTAAGTAACTCACCACTGATCGACCACAATCAATGACATGGAGAACACCAGGAAGCTCAACATGACAAACCCATGCATGTGTGGTCAGGTAAACAACACGAGAGTTCCCATCAAACTTCAAATCTGTGCTCTGTATTATATTACAATGATGAGAATCTCATGAGAAAATAACATTTTCCACAGTATGATCAGAGATAGAAAAACTCAGACCTACAGGTATGAAAGGATGGATCAAAACAGCAGTGAACTGCAAGTTTTTCCCTCGAGCTTTGAGGGTCTTCAACAAATCACACACTTCTAAACAGCTTGACAAGAAGACCAGAATGTTCCCTGGAAGATGAAAGTGAAGCCCCAACATTCATGCAAGGAGACAACAATCTAAAGCTAGTCCCTCATTAATTAATTACAGTCTCACTATGGGGACAAGAGGTTGAGCAATCTGCTGTGATTGTCAGCACTAAAGGAGGATGTGAAGGAAGTGAACATGGAGGAAGTGATAGATGAATTGGCAGAAATGAAAGTTCATAACCCACTGTTGTGGCAAATCCCATTGGTTTTGTGGGTATTAAAATTGTTGCTTTATAGTCTAAACCCAAGAACTACGAATATGCTTTACACCTCTTGAACTTCCATTTGACAGATTTCCTGCTGTTAAGCGTAGCCATGGGCAAAGTTTCATTTAATTAAATACTATTCTTCTAACTGCCAACTCTATTACAGTAGACTAAGGATTTCTTATGCTGATTTAAAATTTCACAAAATCCTGAAATTAGGCTATTAATATTTTGCAAAACCGAACTTCACAACTGGACCACAACCTATGATTTCACCCATTCCCATTGCCCATTTGGAAAAAAATTTCAAAAACAATTTAATTTCACGATTCATCATGCCTTGTAATATTTTCAAAATAAAAATAGCTGCTAATATTGCTTGCTTAACTGCTTTTTTCTTCAAACTGCATAGCTTTTCATCCCCAATTGCAGGTTTTATCAAATGATTTCCCCATTGATAAGGTTTAAATTTATTTACAGGTTTTAAGGACATCTGAATCTCAACACATGCATAAATTGGGAATTAGGAGCTCCAAAGCCACTCTGTAAGATCATTTGAAAATAGCATTCAAGATAATAAATATGGAGAAGTTTATTTTTTTTAAATCAATTTAAATGAGTCAACTTGTAGTAAACCAAAGTGAAAGTGACCTACCCAGCACTTCAACTACCCTAACAGTGCAGACAAGACAATCGGACATGAAAAAGAAGACACCCACCTTCACATTGCAAGAGAATCTTCTCAATGAGAAGAGCATGGAGACTGATGTCAATTCCTTTGAAGGTTGTGACATTCCTAAAGAGAACGAGTATTACCTAACAAAAGAGGTTCTCAATTTCAGTCAGGAAGGATCTGTGGCAAAACGTACGTGAATGTAGCGAGGAAATTTGCCAAGTCGTCAAAACCTCTTACCCGAGCCCAGTCAGCAGGAAGAGACCGGTCTGGCATGATTACAAGAGGATTAGCACCCATACAGAGGAAGAACCTCGCAGCCACACAGGAACCATGTGCTGCAGCAACTGCAAGGGCTGTGATCCCCATCTTGGAATGCTAAGAAATAATGGAACTCTTAATAATTTTTAAGTACTTATTGAACTAAGAAAAAGACTATAGGCATTGTGCATTGAGATGGGTAAGCTAAATGTTGCAAGCATGATGGGTCCTCCTTAGTGGCAGTTCATGCATGAATAATCATTCATGGATGAATAATCTAGGGAGGCTAGCTCAAGATCTTCAAACTCATTGTTCTATTAATTTCAGCACAAGGCATAAAAGTTGTTTTCAGGCAAGTTTTATCATTTGATGAGGAGTAATTCTCAGAGTGGCAGGTGGCAAAAGAAGGCTGACTGAAAAAACTGCTCCACATTGACATGAGAGAATAAGCATTCAATGACTGAGTTATCTTATGTAAAGTCAAGCCACCTAAGTTTCGCTGTTAGCATGAATCCCTGTGTAGTGTTAACTTTTTAAAATTTATTTAAATTTATTTATTTAAATTTTATAACTCAGTACATGGGTGGCTCCCAATCAACCTGCAGTACTGGTCCTGTTTCTCCACCACTCCATATTGTGCAGACCATTCCCATTATCCTACTTCATTCTCTCAGGTATTAATCTGGAGCATAGTTACCCCTTATTCAGCTATTGCTATGCCACCTCCTGCCTGTCTCCTAGCTTGGTTTAGAAAGCAATCATGAAATGAGCTGCCTTGAAAGAAGGTAGTTAGAAGCCATACTTGGGTATCAACTGAGATATGGCTCTTGAGGAAGAATGCAGCTAGGGTGGTGAGAGCATCCTCATTCCCAATATACCATGCTCTTTCCAGCTGGATGTCTGCCTCTGCCTGGAGTTCAGGTGTGACTTCTTCATTCTCCACACACCATCGTTGCTCCTGAATACACAGAATATTCCAAGCTCAATCCCCAATTACTCAAGAATGAAGTGCTCAAGTTTTAGATGACTCAGGAATGGAACATCAGCTTGAAAACTGAAGATCATGTCGCGATCACCACCTTTTATGGGGGCTCAAGCGAATCAGATATCAATTCTGTCATCACATCCATTGCCTCCACCAGCCATGGAAAAGTCTACAATGGTTACTCAAAATTCACACAAAGACTTGCCTCAAACAATTGTGACCAGATGGAAGATAGTTGTGATGCAGACTTCTCAGACACAGACTTCTGAGAGCCTCCCTGGAGCCAAAATTGCATGATCTCCATGTCCATCACCTTGGCATCACTCATCCCTGACCTCTTTTCAGCACTTTCATCCATGCTGTATACACATCAGGAATAAGCATGACAAGAAATTCCTAGTGATGCAAGTTGGAAGGAGTTTACTTCTTACCAATAAAAAAATTCACTGCATTTACCCATATAACAGAAAAAGATGGTAGGATATACTGTCAAATGACTTGAGAAACTCATAATTCAATAATTTGACAACTAGTTGAAAATAAAAACTAATTACCTTTTGGCAATTAAATTAACAAATCTGTTTCTAGTACTACTGCCACAACCAACAACTGTTTGAAGTAGACTTGGAAGTAGTTAAAACAGAATGATACTGAAAATACAAGGCATACTCATGACTGATACTGAAATCACCTTGTACTGTAAATGGAAATGTTTCATTACAAAATTCTTGCCCATATAGAAAAAAAATAAAACAGGAACAAAACTTTTTAGCACTGGCTGCTGTCTGATAGCCAGTTTCAGAGGATTTCCCTTCCAATCCTTAGTAAAAAATATGGCATGGTCAGGAAATGATTTCTTACATTTCAACAGGAAAGTAGGCCAAGGTAGGTAGGACCCCCCTAAATTGCAAGGTTCCCTTTGTAGGCTTTGGTTTTCCATATATGTTCATCAATGGTTCTGTGCTTTGGTTTTTGGCCCAAGAGGACATTGATGTATTGGAATGATAGTCTATCACATATCAAGGAAATTATTATCTGGCTGCCATAGTGCATCAATGATGCAAATTTACTTTGTTAAAAAAAAATTTTTCAGGGAAATGCAGGGGGACTCCACTTCCCCAGTAGCATGAGGCATATTGGTTCTGGGCCTATAATTCTGATACAAATGGAGTTGCATAGATAAGATGGGACATATTAAGACCATCTCTCTTTACTTCTCTTCCCAACTGCAAGAAATTTCAAATTTCTTGCAGTTGGGATAATAATCAATAACTAAATTATAGGCTCAAGTCCAATTATTTTAAGCTCTGAATAATGTAAATAATTCAAAATGGGAAGTGAATTCAAGCTTTTCGAGTAACTGCCATGCAGAACACCTTCATCAGTCTTTCTTTTCTAGTTGGCAGCATTTGCCTACTGAGTCATTCCATATAATTCATTCAATATAAAAATACAAACTTTAAGAATTATGGAAGCAAGCTTAGGGCAAGTGGGGAAATCAAAATCCTGGCAAATCTTGACATCTATTGGGCAAGTGGGACCCCCTCTTTTTGCAAGTTTAGGAGCAGCTCATTTCTAATATGCAAGACCAAACAAAGAACCACTATCAACACCTTGATTTCACATAACTTGCATTCATTGCAAGGACATGAAGAGATAGAAGAAATCAAATCTACAAAAGGGTGTTCTTTGCACAATTTGGCATTTTCACCCAGCATATTGTATAATTGGACCAAACAGGCATTCTGTTTGGTCCAATTATACAAAGATTCACTATTATGGTGGAAGGACACCAGAATGAATGTAACAGCTAACTTCAACAGCAATTTAGCAAGAAAAAATTAGGTGGAGGAAGCCCAACTTACCCTGGCTAACTTTCCTAAGAATGAAGCCATCAAAACTGATTTGAGTTTCAGTTAACTGAAGTTGAAATTAATCAAATTCCCACAGCAAAACTGAAAGAGACAAACAGACACTAGGACAGCATAAGTTGCTATGGCTTCAAATTGTATATGTGGACAGCATAAGTTGCTATGGCTTCAAATTGTATATGTGGACAGCATAAGTTGCTATGGTTTCAAATTGTATATGTATTCAAAGTGGGTGCTTCACCCCCTCCCCCACTCTTTTTACTCATTCATTTTGACAAACTAAAACTGATCAAAAATGCAGAATCAAAGTCAATCAATATGTGGGCAAATTTTGTTCAAAGAGGTGCTGAAATAAATTCCTCTCAATCTGATGAAGACCAATTCCTGGATTGGGCTTGCTCAGGTTGATATACTTTGCTAGAGTAAGACAAAATGAGTTTGTTCACTTCCTTTTCAGTAGCCAATATACTTTCTGGGATACATGATGCAAAAATCAGCAAGGTCTAAAATACTTGCAATTTCAAGAAGCAAAAGCTGAAGCACGTTCAGGTTAGTATTGCAAAGGGGAACCACATGAATCACATACATGCCTTCAACCAAGCATGCAAGCATGCATGTGTGTGCAACACTTAACTTGGCACATTGCAAACATGCTATGAAAGGAAAAGGTGAATAAGATTGGTGCTTCTAACATGACCACAGAAACTTAAACCAAGAAAGTCATGAGTAGCTTGTACCTGAAATGCCTAATTAACAATGGGTACACCTGAAGTCGCTATTTTGATGGGAAAAAAAAGGAGTACCAGCACAATGAATATAAAATTGTAGGTGCACAAGACTACTAAAGAATGAACAGGAAGCAGGCTTTTATGAGCTAGAGAAAAGTGTCTGAAATAAGTGTATTAATGTCAAACTATGCAAATATAAGAGAAAAATAATGAACTCCTAAAATTGGGATTCATTCACACATAGGGCACATCAAAAAGCATCATTTTCCTGGTTCATAAAAAATGGAGGGAAAAACTGAAAAAATCAGTGCTCGAAGCATCAACTCCCACACAGTCAACCCTCATTATACCACCAACCTTGCTTGTCAACTCTATCCTATTAAGAAATCTTTCCCAAAAACTTACAGTAGGCAATCCTCCATCACCACCCACTAACTCCATTATTCATATGAGGATGCTTTCTTCCAAGAATCCCCCCGGATTTTAGCTAAGTAGCATATCCACCCCGACCTTCATGCAATACTCAAACATAGCTAAATGCTCATTGTAGACTTTGCACCCAATTGCAAAACAGATATTGATACTTTGCAAGGTAACTCATATGAAATGGATAGTGCACCAGAATAGTGTAGAGAAACAGAAGGGGCTAAGGGTGGCAAGAAAAGTTTCACTTTATTTTGGCAATTTGTCTTTTGGAGATTCCAATCTTTACCAGATAGCCACTACAATACTACAGTTCCCTTGATATAGCACTAAAATCAGAAATGATGAAAGGTGGTTTTATAACAAGGGTTGACTATGTCTTTGAGAGGACAGATGCATAATATGCAATAGAATCCTTGCTCTAAACATCAAAATACACAATTTTTTAATTTTTAAAATGATACTAATCACTTCCTCTGAGAAATATGTACTGCTATCTGGGTCTTATGTCCCAACATTGCCACAAGAAAAATATGCTTTTACATAAAAATCTGCCCCCTCAAGATAAATCACATTCCTTTCTTCCTTCTCCCATTTGTCCCAAAGCTTCCCACTGTCTCCTGTAACCTTTCACTTTTCCTTTTGCTTGATCCTTGTCAGCAGATGACTTTGGTATCCACAACTCCAGATAAATTAGAAAATACCAAATCTTAAATCCTACTACCACTCTCATTAGAAGCACCATCATGCAATCTGCATTGTTATGTAAAGATCAGTTGGGAAATGCAAATGAAAGGAGAGACCCAATGAGTACAAAACATGTAACAAACCCTTCACAAAGCAAAATGTCTTCTAAGAAGGCTTCCCGAGGGTACCCACTGGTGGACGTGACTGCATCACATGAATTTGTAGAAATAAGTATGACAATAGGGTTGCAGAAAATAAGACCAGATAATACAAGTCATGAGCAATTCAATGACTCCTTTTTAAAATTCATATTGTAAAGGGAAGCAATCATTAAAAATGCTAATTCCAATTTCACATTGTACCCAAATTCATATTTTGAATTTTTCAGAGACCCACATTGCAATCTGCAATGAAGCACAAATACATGGCTAAGACCTACTCAATTTTTATTCTAGTACTGGTACCATGACTTTTTATGCAAGTTTAAATAGAAGCAAATATTGTCCTGTAAATTTTCCAAAAGCAAAGAGTCCAAAGCCAAGCATTTCTCATGAAAGAGAACACCAGAACTAAAGTCACTTCCCCTGTTCATACATAGAACTTGATCTACATTCATAAAACCCAAAAAAAAAATAATAATATAGTAAATTTGGCTCAGAACAAAGACAGGTCCAAATAAAGGTCAGCTTATCAAATGAGAAGACACATATAAAAGAAGCACAACCATAGCAAGACATATTTGAGAGATCAACTTGCGACGTCAAAGTGATTCTTATAGAGAGGGATTGTCTATGGCATATGGACAAACAAAAATGCAAATTTGTGGGGCTGACTGGAAACAGCAACAATATCCAATAAGACTTCAATATCCCTTGGATGTCAAGCAGCAGTCCTTGAAAATAACTTTCTTGTATTCAAAAACTTTCAGCCAGTCAACAATAAATTAAATTTCTGCAAGTTTATTTTTATTCTGAATTGCACATGAACTTAATTGTAAAAAAAAAACAAGGACAGACAACAAGTCATCTCAAAGAATTATCTAATGCTGCTGTATGACTGAAGAAATGTACAGGGTGGGCCATGAATCACGCTGCAACTTGAAGTGCAGATAACTTTTGTCATAAACTCCAATTACTTTATCTTTGTTTCAGGCTGAAGATTATTAATTGGAATTATAATAAACATGGATACCTGGGATTTGCCAGAAAGAACTAAAATTTTGGAGCTTAATTTCAAACAGGATTCCATGACATCTGCTCAATGTGAATTCAAGAGAGAATTGCACCGTAGAGATGCACCCAGCCATTGGACAATAATGTGACTCATTGAGAAGTTCAGCACAGAAGGAAATATAAGAAGAAAAACTTATAGTCAGCCTTCAATTAGAATGCTGGGAAAAATTGCAGCAATAAGTGCTGCAGTGCAATAATGCCCTAAAAAATCAACAAGAAAATTGTCAGCAGAGACTAATGTTAGTCAGACGAGAGCAAAGAGAATCTTGCACCAGGACCTCCATTTGTTTCCATATAAACTCCAACTTGTTCAGAACCTGAAACCTCCAGATTATGGGAACAGATTATGCTACTGTCTAACCATGCTAAAAAGACAATGAAAATGTCTTAACATCACTCTTCTTGTCCAAAGCAGTTCATTTTGATTTGAATGGCCAAGTCAACAGAATTGTCATATATGGGCTGAAGAAAATCCTCAGATTATTCAGGAAAGATAAATGCATCCAAATCATGTTACTGTGTAGTGTGCTGTATTTGACAACAGCCTTAATTTTTTGAAGAGGGTGATGTCGCTGCAATAGCGAATGCAGAGCACTACCAAAACATGTTGGAACAGTTTTTTTCCTGAACTTCATAGGAAAATAATTCCTCTATGCTCTACATGGTTCCAACAAGATGGAGCAACATGCCATGTGACAAGAAATGTAATGGATTTATTGCACCAAAAGTTTGGTGAAAGACTAATTTCAAGGAATGGTCCAATTCCCTTTCCTGCCAGATCACCTGATTTGATTGCACTCGATTTCTTTTAGTGAGGCTATTGCAAAGCTCATGTATACAAAAGCAAACCAAACAATCCAGAAGAGGTGAAAGAAAGAATCCGACATGTAATCAGCGGAATGAGCAGAGAAACACTAGTTGCCTCAATGAACAATGTTCTGGCGCAATACAGACACTGTGTTCAGGTTAATGGTGCACATCTGAAGCAGGTAATTTTCCACAAATAACTTCATAGTTTCTCCAAGCTAATGACACTAAATGAATCTCCAAATTGTATTTTACATCTGTGTAAAATTTGACCTTACAGCTACAATATATTTAAGTTTTTTGTAAAATCAATTTGTAGCATAATTGGTGGCCCACCTTTTAAAAAAGAAAGCATCAAAATCAATTAGAACACAGAATAGTTCTGTAGTTTACCATTGGATATAATTGAGTCCAATATTTTTTTTAGTATCCATGTTGTTCTCCTCACAGATAACGACTATTCTTCCCTGATGACCTGCACCATACTCTTCTCTTGTCTCCCTTGTCTTATGCCCTCTTTCTTACTATCTATAATTCAAGCCCATCTTAATATATTTGAAAACAAGTCTAGCTCAGATCCAATTATCTAGAGTTTTCCCCTGGCTGGTTTACACTTCACTTCACTTCATCACATAAAGAAAGGTCCAGATAATGGATTGTTGGATGAGACAAAGAAACATTTTTAATTAAGTAAATACAACAACACTTCTTACATTCTTGACGCTCCTTGGTCTGAAACATGCTCTTAGGCATAAATATAAACATCTTTGTTACAGAAGTTCACAACTGAAACATGAACCTCACAGAGTTCAAAGGGAGACAAAAGTATAAGCAGAATGGACTAGAACATGGATGGAAAGCAATCAGGAACACAGTAACAACTGATGAAGCAACACGAGATGCAATATACATGGAAAGTACAGGGTGGTCCATTATAAAAATTTTTTATTTAAAAGGCTGTATCTTAGCATCCAGTGCAGCAAACTATGCCAATATATAAATTTTGGAAAGCCCTGGACAAGATCAACAGCATGAGTCTATTTTTGTTTTATCATCATCTTCAAATCAGGTTTTCGAATATATGAATTTAATGCTCATTTAAGGCTCACAGACATCCTACCATCCAAGCTCTCATGCCACCAAAAGCTGATTTGATTTTGCCAGAATTGAATGTTTTGATTGTTTCTTCAATTTTTGGTTTGATCTTGTGCTTGTTGTGACCAGTGTTGTGTCAATCTTTCAAGATTTGAAAAATTGCTCAGGATGTGTTACATTTAATTTGAAAGATATCATTAAGGGCTTTCCAAAAAACTTAAATTATACATAGTTTACTCCACTGGGCAGAAAGATGCAGTCTGTATTTTAAAAAAACTTGGATGCCATGAACCACATTATAGTGAGTTCACCAAAAAGCACAAGTCACAAGTCTTTGTCAAATTGTACATGTTCAAAGGCCTTCCTTGTCATACTTAACATGAGTGCAGGAAAACCAAGCCAATGGTAGACAGGGCAGTCTTGAAAAAAAGACACAGATTCAATATAATGTGTCACTCTTCCACTAGCCTGAGTTTTAATTCATGCTTCCCCCTACATCCCACTTGGATCATTAGAAGAAATGATAGCCTACCCCATGAAGACCTAGCAAAAATGCTGTAAGTTTCAAATAGCTCAAAATACTACTTACCTGCTGTTTGGTGCAAGTCATTTATCAGCATTTTTCAAGTATGATTCAAGTTGTCACATTGTTTGATAATCACCAAGATTTTGTTTTCCTTTCCATATTTCATGGTAAGACTACAACATAAACAGCAGCCATAATAATGTTTTGCAACTTCCCACTGAATATTGCTATTAACAGAAACAATCAGAAGTAGCCTGCATGGATACTCTGCCTTCAATATTTCAAAGAAAGCCAATCACATCCCTAGAGTGAATATTAGATGACTCATGCACATCCAAATTTACTTATTCAATATTAGGGTTCAATTGAAGTAGAGTGAAAAAAGGAAAGTCAAACCTTGAGACATCTGGTACCAAACCAAGTCAGAGTGACAGATTTTTCCATGTGTAAATGCAAGCAGGATGAACAATTGAGGGAATCTAGCACCTTGACCATTCCAAAGAGCATATCAGCAGCCAGAATGCACTGTGCAAGGGCATGACAAACATTGATGCATGTAACAACTCACCCTCAAAGATTGGAGCCTTATTGAAATAGGTGGAAAGAAGTTGGGCAGTGGTTCGATTAATGTCAGAGATGATGATGATCAACCGCATGTGAGTTGTGCGACTGAGTAGGTCCCTCAATGCCAGCAGCAGAAGGTTTGCCTCCCAATTCTCACAAAACTCCTCCATGTCATCCAGGATGAGATGAGAGACAGTTGCAATGAAACCACTTCCTGACATCAGGCTTCGCAACAAGACATCATGGGTGCAGTAAGTTAGTATGGCTGATGGAGGAACCCTAAGAATATGCAGAGGATGAAAAATGCTCCAAAAGTGATATAAAAAAAAGCCACAGGGTTATAATGGCAGCATACATGCTCTCAAGACGGGCAACATATCCTGTTGTGAGACGAGAGGTTTCTCCTCGATCTTCAGCAACCTGAGATGCCAACTGTCCAGCTGATAGGCGAGTTGCCTGTGATGACACGAGGCGCATGTAGTATTGCTCCTTATGATACTCATCCATGATGAACTGTGGAATCTTTTTAAAATAAGAATGCATCAATTGAAATCACAATCCCTCATATTGGCATTATAAATTCGGGCTGCATCATCATGATTCTCTACCTGTGATGACTTCCCACAGTGTGGAGGACCAGTTATGATAACAACTGGACAGATGGCAATGGCAAAGATGAGAAGCTCCCTTAGATCCATGATGGAAGAGAAGGTATGATGGTTTGGGTCAGGAATGCATCTTTCTGGAGGGATCTGCACTAGGCCCATGGCGAGAAAGCCATTGTTTCGACAGTAATTGACTGCATATTTAAAAAAAAATTGGATTTTAGTGAAATACTTCCTCCTACCATAATAATTGGGAAAGCTTTACAAGCACATAATGCAAGCAAAACATGCAAGAATTTATACATTGAAAAGAACAGTGTAGGAGAAAAACTTTTCAAGGAAAAAAATCAAGAAGGTTATCTCTTAAATCAGGGGTGTCAAACTCAAATCGGTCGGCGGGCCACATTCCTTATCCTGCAGATGCCTGTAGGCCGCATCCATACTTTTTCACCAAAATTTGTGCTATTAGTCAATCCAAGCAGAAATTTCAAGAACAGGCAACGGGCCGGATGAACCACCTCCGCGGGCTGGATCCGGCCCGCATGCTTGACACCCCTGTCTTAAATGAAAAAATTCCCTTTACTTTTAACAAATTTTATTTTTTTTAAATATTATAGAAGCAAGATACCAGTGACCCAGAATGGAAATCCTGGCAAACAGTTCTTAACTAATGAATGTACTTCTCCATTTAAAAAAAGGCTTGGAAAGAGAGATCAGAGTGAAAAAGAGAAGCCTTTTTCCACAAGAATATAACATTAAATGAAAAAAAGTTGAAATGTAACAAACATTTGACCATAAGCTCATTCTCCACAAGACTTAGAGATAGGCCTCAAAATGAAAACATATAAATTACTTAAGAAGCTTCCATGGCCAGTGTCTGATATACAGGGTGATCAAAAAGTCACTGTGCATTGGAATTCATTTATTTTGTTGCATGTATTTAATATTGTATCACATGTATTGCATCATCAAAGACATGAATTTCCACTCAATACTTCATTAAATATTAGCACCATCCCTGATTCACATAATTTATTGTCTGTAATTCCTAACTACAGTGAGGCCTCCTGCATCATGTCGTGAATTCTACTGCATTGACTTTTCGAACACCCTGTATAATGCATGTAATCTCAATATCAAGCATCTGGGGAAAAACTCAAAACAGCCTACCTGGAAAATTATAATACATTAATTGCTAATATCACATAATATGAAATAGTGATGATGGTTTCTATTTATTGGTGTATTTTCCCTTTAAAGGTATCAACACTTATATGCCACTGCTAATAACCAGAGTGAGAAGCAAAAGGAGGGTGCTTTACATAACCTTGTAACTACCAATACCCAGATGGTCAGATATTTAACTTAGTTTCATCCTTTCATTCCCAGAGAATCTCTTCAAATCATTTGGCCTAATTGCTACCACATTTTCATGAGAATACACAATGTTGGACTTTCCAAGGTCAGAGCACAACATTCACAAATGGCTAAATTTTGTGTAAGAACAGTAGTTACAGGGTTAAAGTTTTGGAGAGGCTTCACAGTCATCACAGCCAAATTTTGATCCATTGCTAAATGAAGGCCCCTCAATGCATTTACCATTTGAAAAACTAAATGGAAGAAAATAACACCTGGAGGAGTATTTCATAACGATGTGGCTCCCAAAGAGAGCGGTTCCATTTGTTCCTGTATTGAGTAGCATAAACCAAAGAAAAATGGGGGATTCTTTGTTAGACACACCACCATTCACCTATGCACACCTCTCAATTAGTAGGTGGACTGATGTGTACGTAGGTGTGAAATTGTTCTGAATGGGGAGTGGAGCAAATGGGGCATGGAGGGTGGAAGGGGAGGAACATCACCCTTCCCCCCCTACCTTAGGGTTACCATGTGTCCAGTTTTTCTCATACATGTCCTCCTTTTTCGCCTTCAAATCTTTGTCCCAGTGGAAGGCATCCTCTTTTTGGCTGTTCGAGATATGGTAATCCAACCAAACTCTTTATATTACTTTTTTACCCTCTTCCGAACAAGTCTTGACACATCAGTCTATTGTAAAACGTAGGTTTGCAGCCGTGCATAGTGTAGTCCATACACAGCCATGGAGCTGAGCAGATATTGTCATGATTTGATGCTGAAGCAAGACATTCATGCTGTCCATGTCATCATGACACCATAGTGCACATATAGTATGTCCCTTACTCCAGCATGTACATGCAATTTCCTGGTCAGTGAGAGGTCAAGTCCCTGAAGTCAACTGCTTCACCATCACTACTCACTCAGCCTCAACCCCTTGTGATTATCTCTTCCTTCCAAAGGTGAGAACATTCCTTCTGAGATGATAAGAAGGAAATTATTTGGGCCCCACCATGGTGACAATTATGCTTTCTGAGAGCATTTAGAGTGGAATAAGTGTCTCTTAATGTAGTTTCATCAAATGAAACAGTGACGGAAAGTAATTTGAAGGATTGCGGTGTTTCATACAGCAACTGCAACAACCTCATCCTCCATACTAAAATGTTTTGTGGGTCATTGAACCCTGCTTTTAGTGAATGCTATTCCTGCAAATGACTCTCATATTTGGTGTGCAATACTCTTCATTCACCTGAAGGAACTAATATGAGGGACCCTGATATGCCATATGTTTAGGCAATGGAAACATGTCAAAATTACATGGAACTTCATTGGGACATGAAAGGTTGCATCAGATTTGTGGGTAAAAGTGTCGCACTTCATTTAGGAAATTGAGGAATCAGGAATTTGGGTGGAGATTGCCACCATCTTTCAATTAAATGGCTAGTCAGCATTCCACTGGTGGTACCACAGCCGCTCTTCATAATTCTTGTTTTAAGGGAAGACCATTGAGATTCAATCCTTTGAATTGTACCATATGACATTCTGCACCAAAAGACACGAGTCCAGGAAGACATTCAATGGAGGGCTAGTTCATCGTTACCATCAAATATTGATCTGGTGCGACTGGAACATAGTGAGTGTCTAACAAATGCAGGGTAACTCAGGTGTGCATCTAATGAAGTAGGGACTAAGCAGGTGTGCATCTAATGAACAATCCCCAAAAAAATGTATATGCAGAGACTGATGCCCTTGACCTGAATGAGAAATTCTTGAGAGAATGACCAAAGCGCTTGTGGGTGGGGAGAGAAAACAAAATATGAGTTACAGAACAGATACAAGGTAGCACTACTGTAAATTTCCTAGCAACAACTATTTTTAAGGAATTCTAAGATGGGGATATGGTGGCAAAAAATTTACAAAATGAAAATGGCTTACAACCTTACAGGGGGAGCAAAAGCACTTTAAGTTCCCATGACTTTTATTTTATGCTATGGAAAGTCCTGATACCCCAACACCCCAGTTTTCAGCCACTTATGCCCGTTTCTGGCCATGCTGACAACTCCCATAAGAAGTGGACACCCTGTGTGTACTCTGGGAAACATTAGTAATAGGTCCTCATACAGGAAGATGTTGATAGAATGCTTGATAACGGCCAGATTAATTATGCTGGATTTAAGCCTCACTGGCCAAATACTGGAGACCAGCCAGAAACCAGGGTGCTTGTCCTAGTGTATATCTTTTGCAGCAACCAGTTAGAAACTTACTGTCCTTTTTCTCCTTCTCAGGATGAACTTGAAGCCCCATTTTCTCTTTCATAGTAAGGGGGAATCTTTCGTGCAAGCTTGAGATCTGGAGTCGAGCAGTTGGGAGCAACTTCAACCAAGGCTCATCACAAAGGATGGAAGACAGCTGCCTCTTGAATAATGTCACTCTGCATTCCTGCTTAAATCTGAGACATGTAAGAAAAACAAGGATATTCAAATGCTGACACCAGCAGGTCCAAAAAAAAAAATTGAGGACACTGCACCCTCACCCTCGGGTTTTGGAATTGATGCCGAAAGATCTTGCAACATGGTGAACTGCTTCTCTCTCTTCACTATTCAGTGAAGACACCACATCACACTCTGAAATTTAAAATCTAATTTTCTAGAATTTTTCAAACCTAAGGATATCCTACATTTGCTTGTATGTAACAATGCCCACTTATGCCCTACCAGATTTACAAAGCCAATGGCTTGAACATGCTTCAGTTGTCAGTAACTCACCTGCAGCTGTTGAGCATGCAAAGTCATACACATTCAAATAAAGAGCATTGTAGACTTCTGGTTGCACAGAAAATGGCACAGAATTTATCACATCACTGGAAGGACTATGTCTGTCACTAGTATCTGATGGTAGGCCTTGGCTTATGCCCAACTCCTTTGTGCCAGAACCATCACAGGTCAGAGAATCTGTGCTCCCTGACATTTCCCAGCATTCAGGCCCAAAGGGTGGAAATTCAAGCCCAGTTCCTGGAACAAGGACAGTTGGCCATGGATAAAGCATATGGTTACTGATTCATAACTCAGACAAACCCTATTTAATGGGGGTAGTAAACTAGTAAAATTAGAATTGTTTTGTCAACATATGCAAGTCACACCCATGCATAGGTATTGGTCCAGGGGAGACAATGAATGACTTGAAGGCCTTAGAGAAGTAGAAACCATGGCAACAGAAAAATGTTTTTTTTTTCAATACTCTTGAATAAGTTCACCCTACTTCAAGACCAAAAATAACAAGCTAATGCCCCATTGCCTGGCGGGCTTGATATGCTGAATGTGCTCATGCTGTAGAGGCCCAGCCTCTTGGGTCAGCAAGACCCCATGCCACATGGTACCTTGCATAGACATTTTCCTATACTTTTAGGAGCTCTATGCTGGTTTCATTTCTTTGCACATTTCATTACACCTTAATAATGACCTGAACTCTATGGGTGGATTGCATAAAAATGACTTTAGTGTAATAAAGCTTTGAACCTCCTTTAACAGTGCTAAGAGTCTTAAACCTCCTTTAGCAGTGCTAATGGAAGTTTAAAGCTTCATTATGCTAAAGTCAGTTTTATGCAATCCACCTTAATCTTTAATTCACCCAACTTCTTCCAGGAAAAAGCATTGTCCAACAGTATGCTAAATTAAGGGGAAATCTAGGTCATAATTGAGGATTCTCCAGTTTTCTCAAAGAGTTCAGGGCTGATGGGAATGTTTTGGCAGGGTCTACAGGCAAAAACCCCCTCTCTTCCTCTTGAATCCATGGGAGGGAGCCAGGAACAGGGAAGACTAAATGGGAAGGCAATTTGAAGAAGCCATAATTGAAACAGTATGCCTAACGTTTGAAAGGCTAGGCCTAATTGCAAAGAGACACAGGGTCACACTCTTACAAGTACCGATGGTGTGGTGACGTAAACTATACCAACCTCTGCCCTAGCCTAAGTTAGCTACAGTGATTCTCTTCAAATGAATCGATACCTCCTTTACCATAGTGCCTCCCTGCATACATCATGGCTTATATAGTGAATTTAGGGAGGCGAGGAGATAGCAAAGGAAAAAGTGGAATTAGGCCTATAAAGTCCTCATTACAATGTCATTAGCAAAAGCGAGGTACATTCAGAACTACTTGGTTTTTTAAATTTATTTTACACCTGTTTATGACTCTTCACTTTTCCTGAATGCCTCAAAGGTTTAGACATGTAAGTTCGCACGGGTAGTATCAATCCGATAACGTACAATTCCACGAAAAAAAAGTACGCAAACTAAAGCGATAGGAATATCCTATATACCCTCCAAATATACTTGTTTATCCTAGGTTATATGCACGTGGGAATAGCTAATTCAGGCTGAGAAAAAAAAAGTAAATTGAGCTTAAGCCACTCCAGCGACGGCCAGTTCGCATATAGTGAACGTTCGATCCCCGTCTAGATCTAGATGCAACTATGACCATGGTGTGACCGAAGCCACGTGCAGAGAGCCCCCCTCTTCGAATAGCTAGACGCGATTGGCTAGAAGGGCCTCGGCAACAGCCGCTTCCTCGCATGCAATTGGTCCTTTTCAACCGCGCTTTCGCGGGCTTAGCGTTGCTCTAGACAAAGCATGAACACGAATGTCCCCCCCCCCCCCCCCCCCCCCTCTCCTACCTTCTCCATCTCTTCAGTAGGTGTCATACCGACCACCGATCAACTTTGAAGTGCGGTTGGGCAACGAAAAGGAAGAGGGATAATGTTAGTCTGGTGACACGGATGGGAACGGGTGATGATAAATGGGGAAGCGTCGGAGGAGGTCGGAGTCGCAAGCGGTGTCCCTCAAGGTTCGGTCCTTGGACCGCTTCTGTTTTTGGGTCTACATAAACGATTTGGATCTCGGCGTAGAAAAATTAAGGAACGCTCGACCTCGACACGTGAAATCGAAATGGGCGAAATCGCCTCTTGATATCACTAACTCTCCTGACTCCTGACTCCTGACTCCTGACTCCTGACAGGCACGGAAACGAATTCAAATCAGTTACAGCCTCGAGTATCGTTTCTCAAATTTTTTAATACTTATCCATGAATCGCGTTTGAACAGGTGATCGGCTCTCTTAGTAGGGGAGCCCTTCTCGATGCAACCCAGCGATGCACCCGGTTATTCTCGAGTGGAATCAGACGTGTTCGAGAAGATCCCTGGATATGCAGCAAGTAAAAAAATTAGCAATTATATAGAAACCAGTGATGAAGGTCGAACTTGGCTCGTACCGCGCTATTCATAAGCGCTTAATCGGACGAAGAGATGCCTCTGAAACAGCCGGGAAGACGTAAAAGCGATCCTCACAGCAAGCCGGTTCCCAGAGCCCGAATCCCCCCGACCGCCCCCAACGGCTCTGCGAAGCGGAATCAAAACGAAATGAATATTTAATGTCAGATTGTTGGAGGTATAATATCTACATTTCGTAACCAATCGCTCGGAAGAAAATTTCCCTTAAAATTATGGAAGGAAATGCATGGGATGGAAAAGAGGATTCGCGTTTCAAAAGTTTCGAGGATGCGACCGAAGTGAGAAAATATTATTTACGGAAATAATTGACACGAGTCTTCGCACTTTTGAAAGAGCCATGGAAATATGCAAATCGAAGGAAGGAAACTTTTTTGTCACGCAATTTCCGTGGAAACCACGATGATCTTCTCCCTCACTTTCTTGTCCTTGCTGATCTTGCAAACATTCGGGCTCATCCCAGCGAAAGTCGACGCCAAACCGGAGTAGTTTTTATTTATTTCCCTCTTTCCCCTTCAGGATTTGCAGATTCCGCGCCTTTGCACCAGATCGCCTCGGTCTTTCGTCGGGATCCTTTTGGGAAACAAAACGAAATTTTCTCTCCGTCGGCTCCAAATTCGTGTCATTGCAGGCGGCGACTGCCCGTGCGATCGGCTTCTCCGAACGCAATCACCGCACCGCAACGCACCGGATAGCGCTCCACAAAAATCTACCCTAAGGGTAGATATTTGAACAGAGCACTATCCGATAATTCTGCTTTATTTCCAGGAAATATCATGCATTTTCCCTGGAATAAAGCTGCATTATCGGATAGTTCGCTGTTCAAGAATCCACACTAAAGCTTTATCACGCTAAAGTCAGTTTATGCAATCCACCCCAGTGTAGAAGAGCAGGCAAGGTTGGGGAGGGGGAAGGGCTGGAAGGGCAATCACGTCACTGGTACACACTCTCCTTGGTTGACTAACATCTTTCTCTCATCAATTTTGCCTCTGTTAAAAATGTGACATCTGTTGGTTTTTCTTGCCGTGTTACCTTGCCTTCGTGCTATACCAATCCGTTGTGCCAGCACGATTGCATCGTGCCGAGTTCATGGCATTCGGAGATCCCGATCGCACGTGCAGTCGCCGCCTGCAGAAGAACATCTCGTGATTGTAAAGCCGACGGAAAGAAATTTTCGTTTCGTTTCCCAAAGGATCCTGCGAAAGACCGAGGTGATCCGGTGCAAAGGCGCGGAATTTGCAACTCCTGAAAGGGAGGAGGCGCAAAAAAAAATAAAATAAAATAAAAACATCCGATTTGGCGTCGTCTTTCGCCGAGACGATCCCGAACGTCCACCGGGAATTCGCTCCGTAAATCGCTCAGCAAGGACAAGAAAGAAACGAGAAGATCCTCATCCCGACCGTGAGCTCTCTTTCCCCATGATTTGGGATTACAGCAACGCCCACCGAGGAAGTCTTCTCACAGTTTAACTTTTGAGTGGGGAATTCTCCCCGCCTATTTCCCCATCCGTAATTTAAAGGAATATTTCTTCCGAACGATCGGTCACGAAATGTGGACGTAAGGTTTCAAATAATCTCATAACATTGGAAGAAATCCATAGGCGAGAACAGTGGCGTCGCGAGGGGGGGGGCTGAAGCCCCCCCAATCTCGTCGACTCTTCAAACCTGGGGGAAAACGAAAAATGCCGGAATTGCGCCGACAAGCCTGATGTGGAATTCCGTGGAAGGTCCCGAAAAATAGTTTTGGCTTGCACAAACGAAAGCATTCTTTCCGATGCGACGCTTTGCTCGTGGAATATATAAATTAAATAAATAAATAAATTCCTTTTTGCACGTCCGACCGCTAAAAGCTGCACATCGGTTGAACCTGGAGTCGCATCTCCTCACGGTCGTTCCCAACGGTTCCTTAACCGTCAGCACGAGCTCGATCATAATCCAACGGTCGACCGGTAGGACGAAACGATGAACCCAGTGACCGATTCACCTTCCGGTATCAAATCCTTCCCTCGTCTCCGACATGAAAAAAAAAAAAATCCAGGTGTTTCTCGGAAGTAGAAGTGAGAAGTCCCTTGACAACAGAAACAAGAGAGGGAAAAAATTATTTCCTTTTTTTTCTCTCTCCCTGTCTCCTCTGAACCCACCCCCC
>CAJPEV010001113.1:53860-77458 GCA_905338385.1 Darwinula stevensoni
AAAATGTTACCCCCCCCCCCCCCCCCCCCCCCCCCCCCATTCTTCGGCCCCCAGCCCTTTGTCCTTTGTTCTTCCTTCTTGTAGAATTCATTGATGGCTCAAGTTAAAACTGAAATAAAGGAATGCTGACAGCATGAACAATATAAGCTCAAAAGTGACATTAAAAAAAACTCAACAGTTTCAATTTCAATGGGAAATTATCTACGCTTTGAGTAAAAATGTTTAGCACCAATTATTTCTTGAAAAAATTTTCTTAACAAGTTTTTATTCAATTTTTATTATTGAAACATTCAGTTTTCGCATGATGTTCGGTGCGTGCTGTTCTCGATAAGGTCTACCGAATTTACGCAAGTATTAAATCGTGCGAAAAAAGGTTTTTAAAAAGAAAACGTCATACCTGCACACTCGCGTTGGAATGACATCAGCGAAAAAAAAACCCGTAAAAGTCCCATTTCCGAATTGGGTACTATTCCTTTAGCCTTTTAATTACTGAGCGAATAGCGATGCACTTCTCCACTACGTCTCTCGTTTCTGCAGAATGCAATAACTGGAACAAAATCGGTAAAAAAAATTCGTTTAGGGAGACCACTAGAGGAATGAAGTTGGAAGGGAATGACTGGGAAGCATGCGACATCTCTTCTATGCGGTAGGAACTAATTCCCGCTTCAGGATTTTCCTATTCGTGTCGGCGGTATTCCAGGTTGTCCCGCTTTGATTTTTTTTTGTTGCCATTTCTCTGAAATGTTCTTTATTTTTGCCCTCATCCCGATTCGGTGCAATTCCAGTTCGGCATTTTTGCGGCCCTCAACTTTTACCGAGAAAGTCGACATCGAGCGGGTTCGCCGTTGATCCTGGAAATGCTTTTTCTTTTTTTTACACGATTTCAATTCGGCGTTATTCCGGATCGGTTTAATTCCTTTCGCGCTTATTCTAGTGACCCTTTGAAGTCAATATAAGATGGAATTTAAACACGAAAGAAACTTCTTGCGCATGCCGACCTGACTTCCCCGAAACGCCGAGTCCAATTAAAGAACTTCTCAGAAAGTTCGGGAAATACCTAATTGTCATAATTTTCTTATTCCCAGTAATTTTCGTAATTTCGTAATTTTTTTCCTGTCCGTGCTTTGCGGTTCTCCGGTTGCAGCCCTGATTCGGTTCGGTTCTTCATTTCATCCCAATCAAACTCATTCGGAGCAGTTTCTCGACCAGAAATTAATTGTTTGCAACCCGCCGCTTCGAGAACGACAAGAACGAAAAAACGCCTCCCGTGCTCCAAGCTCCCATTCGTGACCGGATGAATTCTTGAAGAGAATCCCTGCCGGAAACCGTCGCAGAGAATCCTTCCGCGAAAGTACATCGCAGACACAGCAGTAGTACCTCAGGAAGCACGACCCCCGCGAGCCTCAGGCAGTCCACGTCACATCTGCGAAATCGTCCAACCGCAGCCTGCCCCGCTTCTTCGACGAGACGCGAGTCGATGAAATGGAATTCTGGCGAGCGCTCGACCCCCTCCGCCATCCCCGTCGAGTTCCCGCTCGGGCTGCCCGCCGCTGGGGGAGAGCCGTCCGAAGGAGGTGGGCTCCTTCGGAGGGCTCTCGCTCGACTGCGCATTTCGTTCGTCGTCCCCGAAGACCCTATGCGAAGACTGGACACTACGGCTGTGACTTTGGCGTCAGGGAAACCGTCAAACCTGGCGATTGGCTCTGGAAATAAGCCGGACTGACCAATGAGATGGTTGGATCGGAGTGACGCGTGAAAAATGGTGGCTCCAGTCTCAGTCTCAATATTGTCACTAAGTTACGTACTAATGGAAATTCGCTCTGATGGATGGGGGTGTTTCTTTATATCGGTTTTCAAAGAATGAAGGCATCAAATCGCTTCTCAGTTTATTGCGGAAAGGTCAGTAACATCAACACCTGACGCGTCCCAAGCTTTCACAACCTGGCGAAAACATGTAGTAAGTCTTTCCAAGTTCAATTTGGCTGTAGGCCTACCAAATTCTGCGTTATAGAAGGCTTCAAACCAGTTCTTAAGGGGGTTGACTTAAGACAGCGTCCATGCTCCCAAGAGCCGGTTAAATAATGCTTTTTTCGCACAGTGTTTGGCAAATGATTTCCGTAACACCCTTAACTTTGGACTCCCAGGGCATAACTTTTTCTTTTTAATAGCGCGAAATACTCCCTAACCTGCTTGGGTGCACCGTAGAAATAACGTTGAACGGCGTAAAAAGGTGGTACAAAATCATCGGAGAAACACCGCAGGGTTCTTTCCAAAAGCAGTTCGAGGGCCAGCCTTCAGCCGCTTCGGTCGCTGAGTGTCTTGTCTTCTTTCGATGAGGCCTTCGGTTCTGCCTCGGCAACAGTAGTTTTCTCGGCTGTTCATAGATGTCATCCCATGCACAGCTGGGGCTTTTTCGGATCGTGGAAATTGTATGGAGAGATCTCATAATTAGGGTTTTTTTTCGATGATGAGGGCTGAAATATGCACGTGGGAAAAAACGCGAAAATATGCATGAAAATATGACTATTTTATTGGCTCATTCTGATACAGATGTAATTATTCAGGAGTGAGGGACTTAATTGAACTTTTTCCATTAATTTTGGGGAAAACCGTTTCATGAAAATCAGCAGCCCACGCGCCGATGCTGACCAGGAACGAAGTATTGACAATTTTTCCGACAGGAATTAGGGAAATACGTGTTAACATGCCAAACCACCAACAACATGCATTTCGATGCATTTTTTCAATGGCACCCGACGCTTTCTCTCGAGAAATCTGGTCTCCTCTATCAGGACGTAATGGATGCCTCGATGACGCCGCAGGAAAAACAAGCATTTGCATACAAATCAACTCCCACCTCATCAGGCTGGTTCTTTGTGTTCGATTTCCGAAATGAGTCACGGACCGATGGATCTTCACTTTCCCTTGGAAGCCCAGCAAATATTAGTGCCCAAATTTAAGCTCAAGAAGCCCGGCTTCTTTTCTTTACGTTCCTTTTCCTTATTTTTTAAATTTATTTTTCCTATCGGCGCTAAAGGCCGATTTTGTGCCGTACGAATCTTATTCTCATTTGAATGAATGAACCCTCGACCCCCGAAGAAGAAGACCGCCTTTTTACCTCTGGAGGGAACTTCGCCGTCAACTCCGACGGTCTTGACATTCTCATCGCGGCCCTCCAGAACGGGTCCGACAGACCGCCGCGCAAAGCCAGGAAGCCAGGCCCGTCGGAGTGGCTGGATGCGATCCTCCATCCGGCCATCTCGCGTGTCATTTGACTAGACGAAGCGGATGGATTCGGGAAGGAGACCTGGGGTCGGAGAAGGGGACCTGGGATCGGAGAAGGCAAGGCAGATAAAATATAAGGTAGTCTCAGCTCGAAGCGCAAAGCTCTGCGCACTACGCCACCGTGGAAGTCGAGTGGGAGTGACGTGTATGACAAGGTGATTTTCCGTGTAGGTCCAGTTGAGTGATTTGTGCACATTGCTATGCAGGATCACATACGTGAATTATCAGCGGTTAATTCGTAGACCTAGGCCAGACCATCGGGTTATATTGCTCGCAGGAAGGAAAGCATGGGAGTTACCACCTTGGGTAATACGAGAATATCAAGCTTAGATGACAGCAGTGAAAGGAGGAAAACCTGGATTCAGCAGCTGTAAATTCAAAGGTTACATACACCTACTAATGACTGGTTGAACCTGATGAAACAGTTTGAGGCAACCTTTGCAGCTAAGTATGGGGCAGGAATCACCGAGGAGAAAGTTATAATCAAGAATCTAAGAATCTTGTAGCTGATCTCCAATCAACATTCCCTTCTGTGGAATCAAGAGCGATGCTGCTATATGCTCGTACAAGGACATTCATCAAGGTCAAGTTCTTGAACAGGAACCTTGATGACAGTAGGCACCACCTTAAGAAAACGAAGGAGGGGCAAAGGTCATCTTCGATCTGATTGGATCCAACCATTATTTCAATATTCTGAACCTCATAAGCCACCTGTGAAAGTCCTAATTTCATTTTATCCAGTCGGATTTAATATACTTTTATGATTTGTTCTTACATCTCAGTTTCAGTACCTTTTTTTGCACTCGTGTCCAGCTTTACATGCCCATAATTATTAACCTTTATCGGACGAACATCGTAACTGCTGCGTTAACAAGTGTTTATGAGCTTCGTAAAAAACATCTGGCTGTCAGCGCTTACGCGGGAGGTTTAAATCCGTCCGATAAAGGTTAATCCGTGGAAGTATGGTACTAGTTACTGACTTAGATCAATTCCAACCTTACATGTCGAATATGTTTTGCTTCAAATATCAATCCTTTTGTACTTGATCAAATGAGTCTTATTATGACTGGAATGAAATTTTTAGATAAGTGGAATCTCCTACGAATAATTGAAAAAAATATTGATTTGTTGACCAACATGACGGATCTTTCCGTTCCTGAACGAGGCTGACAGAAGAATGGATGGCAAGAAGCAAGTGTAATGATAAGGATGTCATTGAGAATGTCCCGGGTTGGGTGGTGTACTGGAAGCACACCTGACCGGCAATCAGGAGGCCCGGGTTCAATTCCCGGCCGTCCCCAGGCTTTCTTTCGTCCTCTCCTCCATCAAATCTTCCCTCCCGGCCATTCTCATGACACAAGCACTCTCATTCTTAACCCTTTCGCACTCAACCTATTTTCCAAGTACCTGGCCTAAAACACGGAACAACATGACATTATGTAAAGCAATGCATACGTACCTTTTGCAGTTAACACCTGTGTTTAGGGAAGCATTTTGAGCCATTTATGAAACTAAATGAGCATGATTTAGACGGAGCCGATGGATCGGCGCGCTGAGGGTATAAGGGTTAATATAGAGCTTGCTGAAGCTACGTGTCAACTGGGCATGTAAAGCCCCCTCGCATATTGTTCAATCCTGCAGATTTTCATTTTACTTAGCATTAAATACTCAGAGTAAATCACACAGTAAATGTATGCGGGCCCAAAACCCATCAGTTTCAAGTTGATTGTCACAGCATAGGCGTACGTACGTGGTATGTGATTGGTATGTGTAAACCACAGGGAAAAAGTGGAACCGACGAAATAACAGCAATAAATTCAGAATTAATGCAGCAGAAATTTATAGGATGAGAAGAAGGTTAGCTGTTGGACTTGCCACGAAGGCGAGCTCACGCACATGGCTCCCTGATCCTTCCACGGTGACGTCACGAGCGGCAGCCAATGAAAAGCAACCAGTTGAGCTGAGACTATCTTATATTCCGTCTGCCTTGGGAGAAGGGGCGAGTCGCCTCGCGTTCCCACGCGCGAGCGGATTTCACAGGAGCTGTCGCGTGTTTTCTGGATCACCGGCGTTAATGTTCTTTCGGCAAGGGCCAGAAACCGCGAAGACTGGGATGTCGTTCGTCCCCCTTCGTGCTTTCATCAGGAATTCCAATCGACTTTTTTAAAGAGCGAACAAATTGCTGGCAGACGAGAGAACTTTCGGGCACCAAACCGCTGCACGAACTGCAACTGGGATCGACATGGATGCCGAGGACCGGATGGTTACAGACGAATGAGAAAATATTCAATGCAGAAAAATATGAAAGAGCACCTCAAACCAGGAAGTTGTAATTATTAAAAGGAGACGGACGAATCTTCAACCTTCGGGAAAGTCGGTTTGAGGACCCCTTTCGTATTTTCTCATTCATTGCAGGTCATTCCATCGATCCATTTATCGAATTTTAATTATATGCCTTTCTAATCCTACGCCTTTAACTCCTTTGAAACCTTTATTTTTTTTTTACGATTGTCCACCTTCAAGACCATCACGTCATCCATCATCATCATCATCATTTTTTAACCCACCTCGGAACGCTTCCCATTCCCCAACGTAGACGTCGAGTCTTCATTCCACTGATCGCAGCCGCTTTGTTTTCCTGCAGGGGATGATGATGGCAGCTGTGAGATTCAGGCGAAATTCTCACGATGTGGGATCGAGAAAATCTCAAAGTTTTATCAATGTGGAAATATATGTGCATATTTTCCCCCACGGATGGATTGCAAACACCTCTCAGAGATGCGAAGCAGAAAAAAAAAGTAATAAAGTACGTGGTGTTACATACTAATTGCCCCCCGCCCCCTCCCCCCCCTCCTCTGCCCCCCGCCCCCTCCCCCCCCCCCTCTGCCCCCCTCTTGGAACCTCGCACGCATGAGGTCGACCGATTCGGCAAACGTAAGAAAGTGAAGTATTATTGAATTATAATATCTTTTGAGGGCGACCAGGCGACGCCCCAAGCGGGTTCGGAGATCCCTCGACACGAAGGAGCTGTCCCGTCGCTGGGAGTTCATCGCCGATTGCGAGGGATGATCCCGGGGGGATTATCCCACGAAGGATGGGATGATTGATTTCCAATCGACGCTTTGGAAGGAAAAAAGTTTCTGCGAACGCCCTGAAAAGATCAAGTCGATTTATCTGAAAATTCGTTGAAATTTTCCCCCGAGAGAATCAGGACGATTTTAAACGTAACGCAAAGTTTTCATTTTGCCCATAATATTGCGTGATTGTAAGAAATAAAGGGCAAATCTTGTTTTTGGTCAAACTCCCTTTTTTTTCTGGAGTTTTGGGCGGACCGGGCGACTATCGAAGTGGATATATTCGATTTTCTCGTCGAAAAGTAGCTTGAATGCTTTTTTGCTGCGAAAGGAAGGGCAGGAAATTCCTTTCAGTGTATTATTTACAAATCTACAGGATTGCAATTTAAGAAAATGTATTCTGTTTTGAACAATTTTAATAACAGGTAACAGCAGAATTTTTCAAATACCCAAGATACAAAATATCCACTTCAATTGACGCGCAGTGTATAATACCATGTGAAATTATTAGGACAACGAAAACCCCCTTCCCCCTTTCCCCCATCTCCCCTTTCCCCCTTTTCCCCCTTCTCCCCTTTCCCCCTTTTCCCCCTTCTCCCCATTCCCCCTTTCCCCCTTAATGTCAGACGGGAACAAGAAAGGAATAGACTTCTTCCTCTTTCAATCAATGCTCGGCCTGAGCTCTTGCTCAATTTCGGACCGTAACGAGGGGCTTCGGACTTGGTGAGTCATGTTCTTCTCTTCTTTTTGTTCTGGAAAAGATTCCATGTTTTTCTCTCAAGGTTTTTTTTTTTTTTTTTTTCCACAGCCTCGGGATGGGTGAAAGCCTCATCATGCAGAGCTGATGAGCAAACGCTTTCTCCAGCCTCACACTTGAGCGGATATCGCCGTTAATTGCAGGAGGTTGCTTAGACTCTTGTTTTTTTTTTTTTGAAACACTAGCGTGAAAAACGGGATATGGGAGGGGGGGCGGGGCGGGGCGAGGCGGGGTTCCATTCTCTCTTCAAAGCATGCGGGAACGTCGTTCCCACCCATTTCCGCCTACTTTTACCACAGCGTATTCTTGAATTTCATTTACGAATGCTGCATTAATTTCATTTTCCTCGGTGAAGGGAGTTCCACACAAGGCAGCTACAACCACGGTTGCACAAAGAAAAAGTTTCGACTTGCGATAGCATCGACGGCCTCGTAAGTTCGGTCGTGGAAAAATTCTCGGAATGGGAAAAGCATGGAGTTCCTCTCGTGGCTTCTTTGAAGCATCAATATTCAAGATGCGCCCTGAAACATGTGGAGGTATCAGGAGATGGGGAATCGACCAGTTCGTCGAAAGCAGTCATGGAGACATCTAGTAACGCTCTTCTGTACTGATAGTATGAACATACACCTCTAGATGTCGCTTAATGTTGGCAAACAGCAACCCAAGTCTGGGTGGTAGTCCGGTGATATATAAACAAAGGCAACCGCTCCGTTATTTCCTGGAAATAAGACAAGAGTGGTTACGACCCAAATCGAGGAACGCCACATGCGAAAGCTTCTCGTCTCGGCAGGATCCGAGCACGAGGCAGGATTTGATACATGACAGGAAGGAAGTCAGTGATACAAGCAGACGATAATCTCTTCCGGAGGAATTCAATGTGGCGCTCTCCTGTGACTCACGGCTAGCATTGCTCCTTCCTGGAGGAAGTCCTTGCTCATTCGTCCTTGGAATGAAGTGGATTATGAGGGACCTATTAGGTGAAGACTGGGAGATATCTGTACCACCTTTTCTCGTCCAGGACTTCGATTCGCTGAACTGAACCGTGAGTGTCAGGTGCTTGAGACAGGTGTTTTGCGTGTGAATTCGTGCTCTCTCGCATTGCGCATATGGTCCGTAGCAGAGTTGAGGAAATATTTCCCATTAAAGAGTTCGTTTTGTGTTCATGGAGCACTGGATGAAAGAGATGCAAATTCATTTCCTAATAGCTGTAGATTTTATAGGCTAGTCTGGAGTTTCAGCCTTGGCCATCATGAGTCAGGCATGCGTTGCATAAGGCATAATGCGTGGACCTTTAGTGAAAATATTTATCGTATTGGGAATGAACTGCCTCAAAATATTTGTTAAGTTTGAATATTAATACTAATAAGTCGGGCTGCAGAGGCATACCCAAAAAACCCTGTTAATTACATGTTTTTCACGCATGAAACTTTAAAACTCCCATCTCTTTGAACTAGGAATTGGAATTAAGACATGTAAGCAGATTACAGTCTATTGAACTTGCTTTTATCTTCAATTGTTTTCCATTTGAACTAGTGGTAGCAGAAGTAAATCCCACCTCCTCTGATAAAACCAAGAATCAGATCCTTCTAAAGGAAGATCTTGATGAAGATAAGGAAGATATGTAATTGACCCTCTTCTCCACAGTCTCAATCGATGCATACAAGAGTCTGTACAAGCAAGGAAGCAATTAATTGAAGCTTGGAGTTTTACCTTCCATAGATACAATTTTTAGTACCTGAATAAATCTGGTTCAAAAGTTAGCATTTATGTTTTTGTGCTTGGAATTTACCCGCTCTCCTATTTCCCTATGGTTAACTGCTCACCTGCAGTCGAAATTGTAACCTATTTGGTTTTTGTTACCCTCTGCTCCCTCTCCCCCCCCCTGGTACATCACTCAGAAGAGCAAAGCAAAACATAAGTTGCCCTATCTGGTAGCCCTCAGGAAGTCTCTATTAAATTTGCTCTGTGTGCCAGAGGCAATATGTGCCTCTATTGGAAGATCTGAAGTAATCAAGCAAAAAGCATGAAATCCTGTGGGAGCCGTTGACTCAATGTTGAAACGTCGACAAGTATTTTTTCACTCGGCAGCTCATCATCACCAAAGGTTTTTTTACATTTTCATGTCAGTACTTGGTGATTTCTGTAAAGCTCTGATAAGCAATACATGGAGGTGATGGTTGGGAGAAGAGAGTTTTGTGAAGTGAGAAGCCATTATTCTCTACTGTTGACTAAGTGCCATTGCTGATAAGTGTTGGGGAAGACACTCTTCCAAAGAATCCAGATAATATAGCTTTATAGGTGTCCCTTGGCATATATACTGAGATAAGATACATTCATATCTTATCTTGATTCATATATTAAAGGGATTTTTATTCATAGCAAAGCAGAAAGAGGATGCACAAATTACCCTAATTTGCTTTCCTGGACTTTTCTGAAAGGTCTCAGAAATTGGATTCTACACTCTCCTTCACAAGTTGAAAATGTGTTCCTTAGCTTGAAAAATTTGACCGTGATTTGACAAGGGGTGCAATATGAAAAATACGTAAGATGTACAAGTAGTCCTGGATGTTCAAAGTGTATGATATTTCAGATACCCTATCCAAATTACCTTTAAAATGTATCTTGTTGAGTTGTTAGAGAGGCTGTATTGTGTGCAGTATATAGTTAAGATAAAATGAAATTTTTAAACTTGAATTTTAACGTATAAAAAAAGGGGAAACTAGTCAGTGTCTCAGTATTTCTCAAAACTTTGGGTTCCCCTTTTATTCACAAAAGTGTAGGTCTCACTAACTCACAGATGATAAGGTAATCATTGAGAAGAGTATACTTGGCAAATGCTTCACACTACATTGTGAATGTTTTCATTCAGAGATGATGGATGTAATGGTATTATTTTAGCATATCTTGACTAGCTTGGATTTTTCTTTTATTGATGATAATAGATGGGTGCCCTGACCTGCATTCATTCTTCAAGCATGTCCTATCAAAACAAAAATGGTTGGTCCAGTTGCAACTTGGTTTCAAGATGTGGGAACACCTCCCAATACCTGCACCATTTAAGCAGGTTTCAAATCACTGCAGCTGTCCCATTGATTGTATTTGTGGGCTGGGGGTTTCAGTTTCAACTTTGCAAAAAGTTAGGTGACATTTCAAGTTTCAGTTTCAGTATTAGTTTTTACCTATGTAGTGCCAAAACCCCACCATTTTTATTTTCAGTAAAAAGTTCCAGTTTTTCATCCAAATAATAGGTTATGAAAAACAGTCCTGTATGCCACTTCTCAGACTGAGGATTTGGGGCAAGGTCCAAGGAAGCCAGCTGCCAAGTAGCAGTCATATGGTGTTGGTACTTTTTGATGTTCTATTTTTTCTTAAGCCTGTCAGCAAGATTTATTTCTTTTGACAATTGTGAATCAAGATGCTTTCACTTTTAGTGTCAGTAGCAAGTTTGTAATGGAGGCTCAATATCAGTTGTGAGTATACCTTTCAATTTAGTTCCAGTTGCTGTGTTGTCTGTAACTTGTCTGATAAGTATGGGTGTCAGTTCTCCATCAGTCTAGCTAAAAAAAAATAAACTTTGGTGATTGCAATACTGCTGGAACCACACTGAGCAGCAACACTAAGTCATGAACTTGTTTTTGCTGGTCTGCATTATCACTGACTTATAAGCAGAAGTCAAGATTCTCAATTCATTGGTCCATTGTGCTTACCTTGCCTGATATAGGTCCCAATTTCCATCAAATTGATATGAGATGAGAAAAACATTGTTACACAATTGCCAGTAACTGTTCCTTGCTCAAGAAAAAGGCAATTGAAAGTGAGTCTTTTTTTTTTAATCACCATTTTCAAATTTTGGTAACCATGGAGGTCACACACAAGCATGCTCTTTGGGTGTGAATATTGGGATGGAACTCCACTTTGAATATTGCATGATCTTATGCCTACTCTTGGAAACAATCTTGGTTATAATTGTCATGTCTCACTTTTATTATGTTTGACATGTTCAATTCATGACAAATTGTCATGCATATGTTAGGTAATATTGTAGAAACAGGTGACAGAGTAACTGCAAGGTCTAAAACATTCCTAAGCCATACATCTGTGGCTATCGGTCTGGCATGGGATGGAATGGGATCATAAGGATGCAGCTGGGTTCCCCGTGCTAATTTATGTGTATCCGGGTAATGTGGTGTGATGACTCGTGAATTCTGTAAGTCTGTAAGGTCATTCAAGGCTCGTGTTTCTTAATTATCAGTTATCCTGATCCAAATTGAAATGATTTAGAGGTACGTTAATTGGAGACAGGACTTTTTCTTCTCATTGCGAGGCAGCACTGCGCAAAACTTAGTCTACAGAGTGGAAACTGTTGATTGCACTGAATGGTTGTCCTCGTGGCATAAAACAGCTCATGGAAAATGAAATCATGACTCAGAAATTTTATGTTCATTGTAGTTTTAAGAAACAGAAAACGGGCGACTATTGTTATTGGCCGCAATTGCTATATGCTAGGGTGCTACTGGATCCTTTGTTGAAGTTGGAATAAAATAGGGGGGAAAAAAAACTTACCTGATCGTTTCCGGACATGGATCCCGGACAAACACCCTCGACGCAGCAGCCTTCACATGGAGCCGAAATAATCTCAAGGATACTACTAAAGTTTGAAGATGAGAAAAAAGTGAATGAGATTGCTGGTTTTTCTCTACCCAGACTGCAAGCGGCATGAACTGGTTTTGATTGAGTTACGACCGACAGTGTGCTAAAAAATATATGGGGACGGAGCTTTTTTTTGTTGCATTCTTCAATACCTACGGCTATATATGATTGAAAATAAGAAGTTACTCCGGGTAATTATAGCTCCCTCCCACGGTCCGATCCCGATAAGGGATACCCTCGCCCCCGCGATTGCGGTCTCCGCCTCTCATTCCCGTCCCTCTTTCTCTATCTCGTCCGCACTGAGCAAGAAAAGCCGTACGAACGAGGCGTGAGGATATCCGGCGTGAATCAGATTTCCCCCCAAGTGAAGGGGGCAGTGGGATCGTTCACGTGACTGACGCCATCGCGTCCCCAAGGGTATACATCGAGGATCCGTTCATGTGCTTGCGAGGCTCGTTGCACTCTGTTCCGTTTCGTTTCAACTTCGTTCGATCGAGAAGACTTGGCTCCTTTTTCCGCGCGAAATGAAGGGGAGACGAGGGGGCCAAACGGGATGAATGGGCGCGGGGATGCCAGTGTGCACGCGCGAGGGGAAACGGGGGACCCTGCTCCGTGGATGGCTCCTTCCCCCGTTCGATAGATCCTTCCTTCGTCATCCCGGGGCGCATGCCCCCTTTTCCTCTTTCCGCCCCCCGTCCCAGTCTCATTCACAGGTTTTCCTCGTTCATGGGATCGCCTACCCCGAAACCCTCCCCCACCCCCATTCACAAAAACCTGACCCCCTTTCCTCTGACGTGCCAAAATCCAGTTCCGTCTGCCGCCGCGTTCAGTGTCGTATGTGACTCGGTGTCGAACGGGGTGGGGGATGTCCGTCCAGGCAGCTTCCGTCTCTTCCTGGCACCTGTTGCTCCGTTTTTTACCAGGGGATCTCCGTCTGATTTGGGTCGGGTTTCGCGGTTCGGTGTCGTCGTTTTGAATCGTTTTTTTTTTCCGTTCGTTCGTTACTTCCCGATCGCGAGAATATTTTTAGCGCTTTCGACGGGGGTTCCCGCTTCCGTCGGGCGCTCGTCTCGATCGGTCCCGTAGGATCGTATCGCCTTGGAGCAGGCGTCCGATCTGCGACGAGGAAGTGGCCTCTCCGAGCTTCTTTTTCTTTATCATTTATTTTCGCTGAATCGAGAATCGTTGAATCGAGCCCCCGTTTCGCGAATCGTGATGCAACATTGATAAGGTTCATCGAGGCCGAGGTAAAAAATTCAGCACGGTCCATGGAGGATCGCGAGAGCCATTCGCGAGACTCCTTTCCGACATTATGTTATTCTCGAAAGGAGTCTCACGCCTTCTTCCTTTGTAATCTCGGAGCCGCTTTCAAGGACGGTCGTGGGTGTTGGGGGAGAGGATGCCCCCTGATGCCCTCTCGGTGCCTCGATACCCTGGAATTCCCTAAGGTTAGCGAAGGGGATGATTGAGCCACTACACAGCAGTGACGTCAGGAAAGAAGCAATAATGTATTGCCGTAGTTCCCGTGCTGGAACCCTGCGCCTACGATGTTGTGTGAATTTTAGAACCCGTCTGAAATCTCAGGAAAATTCTCATCGGACCGGATTCTCCCGAACGCGACCGATGGCGTCGTACCGACCTGGAAATCGAAGCTACGGAAATCCGTGAGACCGATCGAAGGCTGGACGTGGAATGTCACTCGTTCGAGCCGTGAGGGGGATCAAAATATCCGTGCCATGGTCTCTGTTTAGGTAGGGGATATCCGCAGCGTAGGTTCATTCATTGATTAAAAGAGGGGAGAGAGAGCCGTTAGCCCGGAAGTCACATTGTGGCGCCTACTTCCGGTGTTTCTTTTCCGAGCGGAATTTGGCTTGGCTTCGGCTCCAGTTCCCTCCCTCCCTCTCTCTCGCTCTCCCTTTTTCACTCTCTCCCTTCCTACCTCGCGATGGACTGGAATATACAGTTCAGTAGACGCAGCTGTGTTGCAACCGACTCATTTTGGCTTCGTTTCCTAGAATCAAATCTCCTTCCTGTGACTTTTTTTTTTTCTTCCGTTCTTTCCTCCTCCACCCCTTCTCGGAATACCGGATATCGGTGGCGCGTCCTCGCGTTACCATGGGAAAGTCGCGTCGGTCGATCTTCTTCAATCCAGGGTTTTCCCTTCCCGTCTCGTGTAGGTGATTTCTAGTCGATGCCGATCTAGTCCACGGCGATATGCGTATCGTGTACGTCGTCGCGTAAGATGACGCGCCGAGTGTTATGGAATCCGAGTTCCACAAATTCATGAATTCCGTGCGAGCGTTCACGTTCCGCTACAAGTCGTTGTCAGAGGACCCTGTCCACGCTTCGACCGAAGGTGAGCCTCAAAGAACAGTCAGCGGGTGGGAATTAAAAAATGATTCATGATTTGAAATTGCCTGACCTCGGCACGTGGCTATCGTATCTCATGTCATGTCTTGCTCAGTACAGGGTGGCTAAAAAAAATAAACAACTTTCTGAGTGAGATTTCTCCGAGATTAGCTAACCTGCGCAAGTGAAAATTTTGTTCCAAGTCGAGCAGCCATTTATACGTTCGATGAGAATCGTTTTTGGAAATTTGTCGTTTCGATCAACTTTCTTCGATAATCGAGACAAGCTGGCCAGTGTTGATCCCCGATTGGGTAACTCGGCAATCGGTGAGCACCGTAGCCCTCGTCTGTGCGAAGCCTTGTCTTCAGTCGAGAAATGAGGCATGCTTACAACGGCACGATTCAATTGCGGCGGAGAAGACCGTGACTAACCATCCACTTGATTCCCTACGTCGACAGCGAAAAGCAAAAACAACCCATTGGCAGAAAGTCGATTAAAATTTACGCCCATTGGCCTGCCAAGGCTTCGGAAAGGAACGATCAACTGGAACGGAACGGTACATGGAACGTTCTTTAATGACAGCGATGGAATGAAATTGCTCACTCTGGTAAACTTCCGTTCCGTTCCAAAACTTTGTTTCCCTGTTTTTGCGATCTTGCACAGTAACCTATCCCAACTTTCCTCAGAATTGACTTCATTCCCCACTTCGTGCTGTCATACGGGAAGATAGATTGGATCATGCTTGGTCGCAACTTGCCCCATTTCTCCAGAGGTCTTTAAAAAATAAAAAGCGTCTTGTTTGACACTTTATGAAACAGACTGGGAATTCTAGGTTCGTAATTTCCTTGTTTATCATTGGCAATGCTACAAATTTTGTTTCCCGAGAGTTTCAAGTGTCAAGGTCGTCTGGATGAAAAGCGTCAAAGTGCAGTCATAAAACGCAACATTTTTCACGCACGAGGCGGATGCAGTCTAAGCACCGCTCAAAAGATTTCCTTTGACCCTATACAGGCTTTTTTTTAATGCTATATCCTAGTCATAGTACTCTTGATTATGTCGTGTCTGTAAGCCTCGGGTGGGGAGGTAAGGCCTGAAATTGATATTGTGCATGAGTAATAAGGATTGAAGAGGAAAGAGACTAGTGAGTTTCCTATCGAATCGTGGACTCAGTTCTGTGGAGTCTCTTCCCTCCAGCACAAAAAAAAACCTCGAACGCAGTGACTTTCATTTTGTTAGATACGACGCGATGAGACTGTCAAGAACATTGCTATAAGAATCAGCCATAAGAAGCAGGCCTTTTATCGACAAATGGGACAAATCTGTTGAGTACTGCTGAAACCGCTGCCTCGCGATAAGTGGAAAATCAAATCCAGAATTTTTTTAAATTGTAATTTCAGCTATTGCTGCTCTTTACCAAATTAATCCAGAGACTTCAGAATTTTCATGAAGCAAATATTAGAGTGTTTCTGTGTGATACAAAAAATAGACAAATCTAGCACTCCTACGGCAGGTTTTTATGAAGCCTCAGACATGACGCCTTTTTCCGCCACTCAGTATATAATCGACAATCTTTTCCATGAATATAAAATGCTGATTTTTTATTTTTATTCTATTACGAAGCCGTGAAACTAGACCTCAGGAGCAAGAGCTTCTTCTCGGAAAGACCGATAACCGATTTGTGAGTCAGAACTTTTAAGGATTCCTCTCTGATCGCGTATGGAATGACTCCTCATAGGCTTCCTACGCCCATTAATTCTCTAGTACGCTTTGATATTCATGGAAAGAGTGCCTTCCTTCAAATTAAGCTCTTTCGATCGATGCAGGTCCAAGATTCATGACTGGACGGCGAAAAGACGGAGCTGTCCATTTTGAGTGTGACATGGAAACCTTGGGGTACATGTTATCTCGCTCGATCCAGATAGCCCAGAGCGTTAGTTGGGACAAGTCATTGTCGGGTCAGATGCTAAATGCTGCACAGCCTTGTTAGACGTGATAACTAAATCAGGCAGAGACTGGAATGAGACCTTCCCGTGTTCATTCTTCTGGTTCGGAGGGATTCAGAGGCGATAAGAGACAAGTAGCCTCTCGCGGGCGACGATCAAGTCAGCCAAATTTTTTTACATTTATCCTCCTCTTGGCAGTTAATCATTTGCTCGTGTATGTAGTCCTAGAATGACGTTAATACAAAATGTAGTTCCATAGCTTTGAAATGTTTCCGGAGCTGGAATCTCTGCCAAAACCTCGACCTTTCCAATGATTCTGGCTTAACCTGCGAACACTTCTGTTCGAAATTTTTATTTACAGAACTAGACCCACCAACATGCCACTTTTTAAAAATTCTTCATAGGAAGCTTGCAAATTCATTTTAAGTCCATTCACTCATCCACAAGGGTGAAATCAAGCCTCCCACTTTCGCTTTTACGCAGAGCGGGATGAAACTTGAAACTAGACTTGGGATTTATGGGAAAGACTTCCTGTTATTTCTTTTTCCTTATGACATTTTTTCCCCATGAAGTTCGTAATTTCTTGGAACGAAACAGTATGGAACGGACTTTTTTTTTAT
Organism: Darwinula stevensoni; assembly: GCA_905338385.1. NCBI lineage: Eukaryota > Metazoa > Arthropoda > Ostracoda > Podocopida > Darwinulidae > Darwinula > Darwinula stevensoni. The sequence continues at coordinate 70,539 of CAJPEV010001113.1, forward strand.
TAGAACTGAACAGAAAAATCCTACATCCTGGAATGGAATAGAAACCGGAACAAATCGCGACTAGAGAGAACGGAACTTGGGATGAAAAAAATATATTCCGAAGCCCTATGGTCAACCTACTAGGTCGCAGCTGCTGCCCTCAATCCGTTTGAGTAAGCCCTCTCCCGTCGCCTCTAGGGCGACGGTGCTCCGTCGTGTCCACTAGACTGTCGTGACCTTCCGTCCGTCGTTGGCTGTAACTTTTGATTCATTTAACTGATTTCAAAAACGTATGTACGCTTAAGGATTTGCCGGCTATCTCTTCAAAATGTCTGTTGGTTAGGTATGCTCGGAGAAATCTACTCTAGAAAGGTGTTCCATTTTTTTTAGACACCCTGTAGTTATCAATTAGTTATGATGCATTGTTTTCTGAATGTTTACGTGAAATATTAAGTATGCAGGCTTTTTTTCTACTCGAGTGAAGTATATGAATCATCTCTGAATTTATTGATAGTGTCTAAAATATCATCTGAAGCCCGTATAGTAGTTGGTAACACCGGGATGATGTTCCTTGATGTTGCGGTGGGAGCAGTGAAGGCGGACCTAGGAAGCAGCGCCAGCGGTGGCAGTGTGGAAGGAGCGAGCTGCAGCAGTAGCGCCGGGGCGGTGAGCAGCCCCAGCAGAGACAGCGAGAGCAGCGGGAGCGAGGACGGGCCGCACTCCATCCCCCCTTACCCGCGACAGCATCCTGGACCGGCGGCGAGTCTCAGCAGCAGCAGCAGCAGCGAGTCGACCGGCGGGCTCCAGGCGCTCAGGACCGCTCTGTCCAAGTTCCGCGTTCCCAACCCCATCGCCATACATTCCAAGACCGGTTCCAGTGCGACCAAACACTTGGATCGACAGCAGCAGCTGAAGGAACTCGGTCATTCCCAGCCGGAATCCTTAGCCGTTCGCTACACCAGCTTCCCCGGTTGTGGCGGAAGGAAAAGTCGCTCCGAGGTAGGAATTTTCCTGCCGTTTACTGCCTCTAGTTTTGGGTTATTCGAAACCGGCACGTGTACACGTGTCGGTTTTGTGACATGCAGACGGCCTATATTCATAGGTGAACTTCCAAGAATTATTTTTCTCTTATATTTATGCGAGATTGCTAACAGGTATTTTTGCATATTCGCATGAATATTGAGAGGAATGCAATTTTCTCAGAGTAACTCCTTCAGACAGGAACCGCAAAGATCTCTCGCGTGAGAAGGATACCATGTAAATTGGTTATATTGTGTAAATAAATGAGGCGTGATCAAACGCAATAATTTTATTCATATGGGACTGCTCACGAGTGAATGTGCTTTAAGTGGCTGATTAGACTGCTGTGAGTTAAGCTTGTGAGCCTTGAAGAACTTTTCGTATGCGTACTTGGTTTCTCTGTGCAAAATGTGTTTCAAGGCCTTATCAGAAAGGAATTTACTTGACCGCAAATGGAGATAGCTATAGCCATTCTCCTGTTTTTTTTTTCGGGACTCTGTTGAGAAAATGTTGAGGATGCCATTGATTTTAAGTCACGAGAAGCGTATTTCGGCGGGTAAGTTGCGTCAAAAAGGGCGAGATAACGGGTGAAAATTTTCCGTTTCGGTTCCTGCAAGGACTTTTTGCCAGTTAGTCTTTGGAAGCACTGTCGAGTTCATCCAAAATTAATATCGCATGACAGCAGGTTTGTATCCGTCTGAAACCGTCTTGCAAAAATGTCAGTCAGTAAATGGTTTCAAGCAGCTTGAATGAAATTGAGATCTGGCGGGAGGGAAGCGCCGCACCGCGCCGATCGGCCATCCCAACCAATCGGCAGATCACCTCTGAAAGAAAGGTGCGAAGGAAGTCGAGGAGTCAATGACTCGCTCGTAGACCATGATCGCACGAAGTCGTGCAAATATATTCGCATACGAGCATATATTTCACGTATGAACAAAATCGTAGCGTCCGATCGCGGCTCTAGTTGCGACACTGACACGTGATTCTCTCGCAGGGAGGAAGCGCTCGACGTCGACGCGTGCACAGCCCGGCGCCGAGCCTCCGTTTCAGCACAGGGCGACCGCGGAAGCCCGGCGTCCCCCTGCAGGCCTCGCGGTCCCCGCACCCTCACTCCGACCCGGACTCGACCGGGAGGGACTGCGACTGCGGCGGTCGGGGTCGGTCGAGCCTCGCCAAGTCCCATTCCCTCGGCTCGGCCGAGAACGTCGACGCGAGTGTCGCCGGCGGGAAGCGTCCCCGCTCCAAATCCGCCGAACGCTTCCAGGCGCTCCGCATCAACAACAATAACGACAGGAAGAACCGCAACAACAGCGAACGTCGACATCACCGCTCTCGTTCCCTGGAGAAACATTCGGGTCACAGGTTAGAAGGGACGTTGCTCCGCCTTGAACTGGGGACCCGGACAGTGTACAGGAACTACGAGAAAAGAATCTTGGTGGAGGGGAAAGAGGAAGGAGATTTTCATTTGGACGGAGAGGCAGTGGTGACCCATATAGTGATGCCGCGCACACCGACGGACTCCGGCGGTCCCTTCATCAATAAACCCGCTCTCGGCTGGCTTCATCCCGACACGAAGATCGCCAACGAGGGCATCACCTACGGCGTCCGGGTATGTCCGTGGCCTTTCTCTCGTTTCTGCTTGACACCTTCGGTCCCGGCGGTCGAAACTAGGGCGAAAATTAAAAATGCTCGTTGCGAGAAATTTTCGGTATGGGGAAGAGCTTTTTTGTTACGGGGTACGCACCATTTCATGGATTCCAGTTCTGGTAATTGGCTCGAGCCCCTGGTTATTTTCCATCATGGTTAGAAAAAAAAAAAACCAACAACCTGCTGAGCTATGCTCTTCATTCCGGTTCTGGTTTCAATGTCAGAGATGTATCTAATTCTACGGGCTGTTTATACAATGTTTATCGTCGTGAGTAGTTCCGCTGTTGCCACACGAGGGGAACAGGAAGTCGGTATTGTCGAACAGTCATCAATGAGGGCTGATTCTGTTGTCTGTCGTCCGCTGGGAGGTAATTAGAATGGTCCTACGTTAAGTAGAGCGCTGAACGGGTCGGACTTTTGGGACGAGACCCGATCGGCCCCGCGCCATCTTCAGGCGCTGGCCAGACCGCGTGACTCGATTTCCGGCTTTATTGCATGGTCCGACCCGACTCGGACGTGGCCGTCTTCGTGGAGAAGAATATCCTGTCTCTTCTCCATCGTTTCGTGTTTTCTATGTGCGTTCGCTGAATGTAATCTCTCCCGATCGTTTCTAGCTTGCATTGTACTATAATAATAAAAATACTCTTGCATTACGTCATGCCAAACAATGGGTGGCAGGCACTTACACTGAATCGATTCAAGTGATTTCATCGTGGACCCAGAGGGGGAACTCTTACAACAGGGATAATCATTCTCGCACTCTGGATGCCTATTATGAAATAAGTTTAGCTTACAATGAAATTGGTATTGTCGTATGGTGCATGCCTTCCGACTCTCCATTAAGAAAAAAAAAAAGTCATAACAAGCGACCCCATCAAGTGCCGGAAGTTTTTATCTCAGACCTGGCACAGGGGTCGGTCGGGTCGGCATGAGAGAGGGCTCTGGCGTCAGGCCCATCCACTCGACTAGAAGTATTGGAGTCTTGCAGTCATGGGAGCGACACTGGAAAACGCAATGCAGTTGGAAGCCGTGTTGGTTGGTGTCTTTGCGGTTTTTCGCCGTTCTCCCTTTTGGGAGTTTCCCCCGGTTTCCATCTCATCTTTCGTGTAAATGCTAACACGGTGGAAGCAGCCATTGCACGGTTGGCGTGGTCTTTCCTCAGAGAATCTCGTAAGCTCCACGAAACGTTTCCAGGACGTCTTTCCTTAATGCTTGTGGCCCCCAAATTTCCGGAAATGAACCTCAAATTCGACGCTTGCCCTTGCTGGGATCGGTGGATGTAATATATCGGACTGGTGCCAGAGACCACCGACGTTCGCTGCTGGTCTATTTTATTGAAGGCCAAGCGCATCGAGTCGGTTCGCAGTTGAGGTTTCACAATCGAACAATGCCCGATGGGGAAGAGCACAGAGTTGGAAAGTACTGGGAATTCCGCTGCGGACCGGGATGAGCCCCACGTGATACGGGAGGCTGGGATCGTTCCTCGGTCGCCCTTCGTCCCCTGTGAGTCTGGGCGTTCGTTACGGAGTGGGATCGACCGGACGTCCTGGACCTTTTCGTAAGTCCTACCGCGATCGTCGAAAGGAGACGCATCGATGATCCCATTACGAGCACGGGAATCCCGGCAAGGGCAGGCCGTGACTTTTGCCCTATTCGGAAATTCGGGACCGGCACGCACGAAAGGAATTAGTTCTCGACGGACTCCTCGGGAACCCGTGGGATTCTCGGAGGAACGATCGCGCTTGCCATGCGACGACCGCCTCTCGTAATGCTTGCATTTACGAGAGAACGGGGGAAGGAAAATGGAGGGAATCCCATAGGAGTGAATGCAGAGGAACCGCCATGATACCGACCGAGATGGCATCAAGATGCAGCTCACTCATCCCATAGCGCGTCGCCTCGAGAAATTATCCTATTTCTTGGAGCTCGGTGGGGCCCACCCTGCACCTACATTCGCAATTCAGGAGGTGGGGTATTTCGGGCAGTGCCGAGGCTTCTTTTTCCCCGTCGTTCGACAGACTTCTCGCTCGAAGCCTTTCCGCTTTTATTCTCCCTTTTTTTTTGTCGGTGAGGACGACTTTCACGGCTCGAACTCGTGTCGACCGCGGCATTCGCGTGCCCATTCGTCAACGACGATCTGTGTTCCTCGGAAGTCGAGTCGGGAGAAATACGCAGACGATGTCTTGTCGCCCACGCGCACGGGGCGGCATCACGTGGAGCAACAAATACTGCCACGCGTGTGGCGCCTCGAGTCCTAGACTGATGCCAGACTCGAACTTTGGGGATTTAAACTCGTTTCCAGCCAGTTTTGACTCGTCTTTCTTGGCCGCCTGAATTTCTTGCATGAATTTTCCCAAGATGGTTCTCCATCTTGGAAAGTCATCTCCAACACATCCAACGCAGCTGCGTTTCAGTCAAAAGCACCGCTTCCCACTTCTGGGGGCATAATTGCCAAAATTTCAAGTTTTTTGGGACCCCAGTGGATAATGGGTTGACAGAAATGGGAAAGTTACCTTTCAAGTTATTTGCGCTACATTTTGCAAAGACAATGACGAAATACACATTGCTTAAAAAAAATAGTCTCTTTCTCGCTATAACTCGTCTTTCTCGCTGTCAACAAAAGAGCCATAGTACTGCTACTGGGTGATTGCAACCACATCGGAAGACACCATGACGACCGACAGCGTTGGGTAGAACGAGCTTGGCGTGACGGAGAATACCCCGAGCCTGCCTCTGGCGTGTTTCCGTCATTCGCGTTGCACGTGCACGTGCGTGAGAGCTTTGGTAATGCGTTCACGAAACGAAGGACGAAACCGAAGAAAAAATGAATTACTTTTGCGGAAATCAATGGGCGTAGTAGCGCCCATTACCTTTCTTCAGCCCCTTCCGACAACAAAATTCGACCGTCTCGTATTCCTCTCTGAGAGCATCAACAGGAACGAAATTTGGCATAGTTCTTCCTTTCTCAACACAGAATCGCTCCAACAAATTTGAAGCTCCATCTCCCCGGGGTTGCGGAGATCACTGGATCTCGCTTTTGGGGGATGGGAATTTCGTTCCGGTGTTTTTTTTTCTCCCCCCCTGGGTAGCCGCTCTTGGGAAGTTTTTGGAGGAAAGAGACCAACCAAACGAAGGATATTGACCTGGAGGTGACAAAAAGTGTCCTTGTTGCTTCCAGTGCCTCATTTCGTCATGAAAAATGAAATTAGATGCCGTTAATTTGGGTTTAGCGAGATGGCTCCAGTCCCGTCCTCCAGTGTTGCCGGATATCGTGCCTTAGTTATCCCAGATTCATGACTTCTTCTGCCTTAGTATCGTTGTCTGCATCTTCTCTTTTTAATCTATGAGACAGTATTGTGCTGAATTCATGGGATGAGCTGAGATCGAAACGGTGGTTTGCAATGAATTGTCTGCAATGAAATGGCCGATGAATTTGGTGGAATACGGAGATATCTCATCCGGACATCCCTAAATTAGCATGATTGCTGCACGCGTGTACGTCATGCTTTCTAAAGGCACTTTCTTCTCAGAACCAGTCGAGACGATTCGAGGAACTTAGGATAGGCCTAATGTTCTCCGACCGCACTGAATTGGCTCATGAAACTCGTAAATGACCTACATTCGGTCTAAAGTCACAAGTTTTCTGTTAAATGTGCCATGAGAGACTGAATAGGCCTGCGATTTGCCTAACGTTACACGTCCTCAACGAGGTGTCTCGAGGACGAGGGATTAATCATAGGCCTAATTGGCCCGTAGGCCGAGGATTGAGTTTCTTTTGAACGGAGAAAAGTAGGCCTACCCGAAGACAGTCCGTCGGTTGTGCCTAGGCTTAACGTTATTGAGTTCCGTAAAGAAAGAGGGGAGGTTGAGGAGGTTGAGGAGGTTGAGGTTGAGGAGGTTGAGGTTGAGGAGGTTGAGGTTGAGGAGGTTGAGGTTGAGGAGGTTGAGGTTGAGGAGGTTGAGGTTGAGGAGGTTGAGGAGGTTGAGGTTGAGGTTGAGGAGGTTGAGGTTGAGGTTGAGGAGGTTGAGGTTGAAGAAAGGTAAACCATTGAAAATTGGTTTTCACATTACTACATCGAACTCGTGTTCTAAAAATGCATACATTTCATGAATATTTGCTCTTTACACCGTTACTAGTTACAGGGAAAAGTAACGAATTACAGAAACGTAATTTGTAAGGCGACTTCCAATCACTGTTAATGGGTTAGGTGTATTCCTCGGCCCATGATTGGGGACGCTTTCTGCTGGTATCCTAACACACCTTTCCCCCCTTC
>CAJPEV010001114.1:0-77339 GCA_905338385.1 Darwinula stevensoni
GACGCTAATTCTAACCATGTTCTAGAAGGGTTAGAAATCTGAAACTTGGTACACAAGTACTTTTTGGGATGTAGAGTTCAGAAAACATACGATTTTGGAGGTACATTCCTTGGGGGTACACATTTTGCGGGGAAATGTTTAGCTGCAATATATTTTGTGACAGATGAGGATTGCATTCAGAGATTCAACTCGATGTGAAGGGTTCGGTGGTGTAGTAGTAGCATATCAGACTGGCAATCCAAAGGCCCAGGTTCAATTCTCGGCCATTTCTGGACTTTCTGTTTTGGGGTTTTTTGCATTCCATGTCCCGTTACTCATTCCCCCTCCTTTTTGCGTGAGTAAAACGGAGTGATATGGAAAGCTGAAACTTTGCATGAATTTGACAACTGGGAGAAGGAGTTAAATAAAAATTTTAAGTCTCCATACATCCCATGGGGGAAGTTTTTCGAATTGCGATGTTTGGAAAAAAAATTGCGGCGAATTGGACAGAAATGGAAAGGTGAAACTTGGCACACGTTTAAGTGACATGACATTACTGAGCTGAGGGAGAATTCAGCTTTTATGGTGCATCCCCTCCGGGCATACCTGTTGGGTGTGTTGGTTATGCCAAACATGCTTTTTCACCTGCGGAAAGCGCAAATGTATAATATTTAAACTTTGTGAACATGTAGTTCACTGAGGATGGATTTTGGTTTTTAAAAAAAATACATATTTATTATTTATATATATATTTTATATATTTTGTAATATATATATATTTTGTAAAAGGCGCATTTTCCCGGATTTTCTGATCAGGAAAACATAGGGCGCCAGAAAGTTTAAACTTCGCAAAGATGAATAGCTGAGTAAAGAAAAAATTCTACTTTTATTATACATAGACGATCGTAAGTAACTGACTGACTAACATGAGTAACTATTCGCATGCTTTTGGGTGGGTCGCTTTTCCAAATATATTTTTTTCCGCCAGCAAAAAAGGGAAACGTACAAGGCTGAAACTTGGTGGCATGGAGTTCCTTCAGCCTGCATTACAGGGCAAACCGTATAGCATTGAAACGTTGTGGGCATGTAGTTCACTGATTATGGATTTCGGTATAATAAAAAAGTAAAACGACTCACTGTACATTTTGCACACGAATTTCAGGAATTTTCTGATCCAGCAAAACAGAAGTCGCATCAAAGTTTAAACTTGGCAAAGAAGTACTTCATAGATAGCTAAGTTAAGAAAAAATTATACTTTTGTTACTTTTATTAAGGACGATCGTGAGTAGCTGACTGACATAAGTAGCTATTTCCATGCTGAGTTCAGGAAAAGTGGTGATGCATGCCACCTTTCGGGGATCATATTCTCTTTGCTTCAAACGGAGACACCTTGAAAGCTGAAACTTGGTAAGAACGTGTTCGTTGAATCACTGAGCTCAAATGTCAAACGTTAAGTTTCCAAAAATGTTTTTTTGGGGGTTTATATTTATTGGGGGCGTCGCGTTTTCAAATATGTTATCATATCCTAGAGAATCAGGCAGAAATATAAAAGTAGCTGGCGCACGTGATGGTGGTTTAAGGAAAAATTCAACTTTTTTTGTGCGTTTCCTCAAAGCACAGCTTTTTGAGTGGGTCTCTTTTACAAATAATTTATTTCCGCCAGCAAAGAGGGGAAACGTAAAAGGCTGAAACTTGGCGGCATGGAGTTCCCTGAGGTAACATTTCCAAAGGAAAACAAATTCTCATTAAAACCCATCAGGGCACATTTTTCAGTCCCATTTTTCTGAATGTTTTTTGATTCAATAAAATAGAGACAAAAAATGCAATATACCACAGAAGCATCTGCTTAATAGCTGAGTACAGGAAAAATCCTAATTTTGACATATATCTCCTTAGCGTAGATTATTGGAGGGAAGAATTTCAAAATGTATTCTCCACCCTTAGAAAAATGGACACAAGGAAAAGTTTGAAGTTAGGCAAACATAGAATCATAGAATCATTGATGTTGATAAAAATCAAGACTTTCGACCCCATATGTCACGTATTTCAATGGGGACGTACTTCAAGTACGTGTTTCCCATCTCGCAGAAAATGAATGAAATAATCACTATACAAGTTAAAGGGGCGCGGAAGGCGCGACCATAGCGAGTATGTTTGCCCTTCGGGCGAACAAACTCGCTAGTATTAGAAAGGAAAGGAAAATGAAGATGTCCATGAGCTCAATCCAATCGGTGCAGTAGGTCAGGATTTACACATAAAAGAATGGATTATGAAGTGATTGAACTGCTGGCACGCTTTCTGGAATTTACTTCAAGAAACAAGGTTTCCACAAAAAAGTAATCGCGTAGTAACAGCCATGTGTAACATCAACACCTGAAACCTGATTCGAAGTCTAATTTTTTCACTTAAAAACATTTTTTTCAGACCCTTTCACCCCGGACATTTTCTATACTAGTATTAGCTATCCATTACTACAAGGTGAATCGGGCCAAACTGGAGCAATTACGTGTCTTCAGATTTTAAAATTAAAAAAAATTGGCAGTAATGAATCTATATTGATGTAATTTGAAACATCAATAAGAAATGTCAGAGAAATACTTTCAATAACTTGTGCCATTGTTTGAAGCATTTTTCTGGGACACATAACAGAGAATTTGAATTTGTCTCACCCATAACGTGTCTTTGCCATAGTACACTCAGAACATTCCTCTGTCAAAAAATACTTGTTCTTTGATTTTTCCAAACAAATGCGCCACCATTTGAAGCATATTATTCATTTTCAGAATGCACTTCAACTGATATTAGAGACTGTGTCTCTCTAACTTTGCTAAGGATTATAAGTGTCCACAGAATTGGCAATTTTTTTCTGTCCAACCCGTAATGGTAGAGTTATAAATAGGCGAATTGAAAAGGGTGAGCTGATATTTCTCACCTAAAGACGTCATCATACCTACAGGAATTACAAATAATTGAAATAATCATAGTTTTGAAATAATTTTGAAAATGAAGTTTTTTTTTTCCTTTTACACACAAATGTCAAGCAAAATTGTCCCTCCTGTAACACATGTCATGCATGCTTTCTCTCTTAGGTACAGGACTACAGCTCCCGATACTGATGTGCATTGCTGCGCCATGGTAGAATACACCGTGATAAATTTATATAAAGGTCGTACATATGAGAGGCGACATTTCATATCAAAATTATCCCATATCTAGCCATGTCCCACCCATAAAGTTTTTTGTTAATTTATAAAAACAAAATTAAAAACTAACATCAATTTTATTTTGAAAATTCATGCCATTTGGCATTGTGGATGATAGTAAAAACCCAAAATTGTACCATCCTAAATTAAACCTTTTCAAAGATATCATAAGACAAACATTTTGACAAAATGGTCGAAATACCACACAATTTACAGCTCTTTACTTAAGTAATAAACATCCTAATGCAAGGGATGAAGTGCAAGCTCTTAAAAAGTGTTTTTAAATGATATACGACACTATATATGATGATGAAATATTTAAATATTAATCCAAATTTAAACATTTGTCATGTTTTTCCTACCAGTAAATTTTGTTATGGGTGGGACAAAAGTAAAATGTGAATCCTGGATAACTTGAAATTTTGAGTTTCATTCTTTGAGTGGTTACTAGGGTAAACCATTTTTAAATTTCTACTGAAGAATCCTGTAAAAATCTCCTCCCAAAAAATATGCGCCCAGGGGTTTTATCCTAAAATATGGATTATCTTTGAAATCAGCATCTTAACAGGTACATAAACGCCAGGTTTTAGTGTTATGTCTCTCTGTTTTCCTGAGACGAGTAATTTCTTTTTAAAACGTCCCCCAAAATATGTAATAATAATTATATAATGAGATTCACGATAGGTCATCATTGCTCGAAATGGGCCACCATGGGTCGAATTGGCTCATCGTGGGCCGAAATGGGTCACAATGGGTCGCTATGCGCAACTGCAGGTCAAATATGTCACTGCTACTATTTTTGCAACAGTATACATCACTCTTAGATAATTAGGCCCATACCCAGTCAATTGGACGATTTAGGCCACCTTAGGCCACCATGGGTCACCCACTATCATTCTGGTCCACTTGGACCAGAATTTGAGATTAAAGGAACTCAGAATTTTAAGAATCAACAGATTAGCTGCAGGTTTCAGGCAATCCAGGCTGGAAATGATCCCCATGTTTTCCCCTATGATTCCTGACTTTTGTAACCCCCTGTAGATATTAGATGTGTGCCAGGAGTCTATAATGTTTTTTGGCATCATCATGATTTCTATAAATTCAAATTAAAAAGTAAAAAAGTAAAACTTACAAGGCCACAAGTATGAAAATAAGGTGTCCCGCCCATATCAAAATTTGCTCGCTATCGGTTCACTTATTTGTTCACTTATGCATCACTGTCAAATTGCCCTGTTTGTTTCCATTTTTCTGACTAATTTCAGTTTAAAGAATGTGTGTCCCTGTCAAGAAAAAAAGCATTAATAATGACCATTGATTCATATCTGAAGCTGCATGAGGATTGGAAGAAAGTTTAATCAAAACATTTGTCCCACCCGTAACACTTCTAAGCCTGTATTTGAAAACCGTAAGGAGGTAAAATTAATTTGTACTCATGTTTCATGTGTACATGAGACAGGAAACCCACTCCACAAAGCTGAGCGAACTCTACCAGTGCCAGGAGGACTTACTGCTTCTTGTTATGGGTGGGACATTTTCAGTGCAGTTGATTTCTTCAAACATAAATATTTCTGATACGATGGGATCTGGAGCTCAACCGCGCTAGACTTAGATGCAGGAGAACATCAGAGACAAATACAGGTTCATTTGTAAGCTATCAATGGATGCGACATCATCCTGATTCTATATTCTTTACTGAATGCATTTCATACGCACTACCCTATTTTCCTCACACTATACTTTCATTGCAGATGGATTTGAGGCATTGCAGATATATCCGGAATGCAGAATGACGACAATGGGGAAGGAGTACAGAGGGACCCAGAGCCGAACACAAACTGGATATAACTGCATGGAATGGAAAGAGGTTTATTTACTAGGAACCTCTATGGTTCATTCTTTATTAATGCGACAGGTGCTGGATGATGAATCCAACATGGAGGGTTTCACGAATAGAGAGGACATCAACGAATTCATTTTAAAGCAGGACCTCAACTATTGCCGCAATCCAACGTCGGCAGAGGAGCCATGGTGCTTCGTTTCCACAGGCTACTGGGAATTCTGCGACATCCCCTTCTGCCTCGACCGCAAAGGTCTGCTATCCTTTAGTCTCCGAGGGTACTCTGCTAGAAAGAGAGCATTGCCTATGACATCTAAAAATCTGCCTAGAATATTTTCCCACCCTGATCGAAGTCATGTTGCTGATACTGTAAGTTCCAGGTATCTCACAATTTTATGACGAGCTACAGAGTTGAGAAGAAAAAACCGAATGGGTCTATCTGAGGAACGGAACGCGATTAGCGGTTGTGGCTAAGTGTGCGAACAAAACGTTTTGTCCAGATCATCCGTTAAGTTCGGGCTTCACCTTTTGACTGAAACCGGAGAAAGCAATAAATATAATAGTTATTTCGATAATCATGGTGATGATGAAGCGATGAAGAGTGGGAAAATGTTTCCCTCTGAACCCATGAGCTTGGTCCTAAGCTTTTCTTGGTTGCTGCTGCAAAGGACGTTGGCTGCTTGAAGTCAACAGCATCTGGCTCGAACGTTTAGAACCGCTGCCGACGTGGTGGACGATCAATTGACATTCTTGCCTAAACACCTCATCCTCCTTTCCCGTGTTCTTCCTTCATTTTTTCTTCTTCTCAATTCATTCCCCCGTCCCCGTCAGTCTTTTCCATAAGGACCCAAAGTGTCTTGTTCCCACACTTAATCACAAACACTTATCTCGCTCCATTAAACAGATAGACTAATTCTGCTTTAATTTTTTGGCTTTTTTTTGCTCAGCACTGTATCTCTGGGTTAATCATTATTTTTACCTACAAGTGCTTTGAATTAGTCGATAGCCGCAATGGTTTGTAATCATTTGAATTCCCTTTTAAAACCCTTTTCACAACTGTGCAATCGTTGAGCAAAACGGTTAAGTTGCGTAAATCCAAGGTGAAGCTGATATTGCGACATGATTTCTTTAAATGCGAAGAAGTAAACGTAAGTTATACTTCAAGTGATGGTGCCAATTCCATGAAAAACATTAAGAGTAAGTGGGATACCATCTTGAATGAGTGAAGCAATAAAAGTGAACTAGCGGCCTGCGGCCGCTACGCTGGCCGTCTAATAGGCGGAAATTTGAATAATCTATTATGAGCATACCAACTGCATGACATCATCTGTTTATCGCATGCATATTCGGAACTGAGCCGCTTCATTAGATTTATGCACATACAGCTTACAGTATAGAGGGAGATTTTGTTCCTAAACACATTCAGCATGATATTCGAGCTCATTGCCACAATCGCCATTGTGAACGCTTCGGTTTAGCAGTTATTTCATGAGGCTCAAGACTACTTTGCTAATTTCGTCGTCCCAGCACATTCGATACTCTTGCATCACCGATTAGCTCATGGGCTATAAGCATAAGCTTATGGCACAGACACCACTGTTTCTGGACCAGAAAATGTCCAAGAACTTGTTCGACTTTAGCCCAGAGGGAATTTAGCGCATGTGCAGCAGAATACTAAAGAATAATTCCTGAAAATGCCTCGCCGCCACATTACCCTGAGGCTCAGAAAGTGTTGCTCACTGGTGCTAAAGTGTAAGTTGCAGCAGGAGCATTTTTCTGTTGTGAAACAAATTCCTCCTTCCTACATAAAAGCCTGACAGAGCTCGCTGCGGCAAACGACTGTACTGATTGAGATGACATGGAGAGGCATAACATCCCTAATTCCGTGGTGTAATGGCAGCACACCTGACCGGCAAGCAGGAGGACCGGGTTCAATTATTGGCAGCCCCCCGACTTTCGACACCTGAGTGCTGCTTTCCTTTCATCAAGTTGCTCAGCAGGCTCCACGGCTCTCTCATTCCGTAGCTCAGCATTCGCTCCCTCTTGCTGTTCAGCGGTATGAGCGGCCCTACGCAGGTCTGCTTGCTGTTCATCACTGATTCTAGCCATTACGGCTAGCACCGATTCAGGCACTTCGCACCGCCACTGCAGAGGCAAACGTTGTTTCTGCGCTAGCACCAACCGTTTTTTACCAGCAACAACTGCCTCATCGCCGTCCTGTGGGACCTGCGTCAACATTTATTCTTCGCGTCCGACCTCACCTCGCAAAAATCGCCACCATTTTAATGGATGGTGCACCTCTTTTGCACGACGTATGAAACATAGAAATTTTAGACTATTACTTTGACTTCATCAATCATGAGAACTCAAATAAATCGGCCATGACATGAAACGCAAACAAAAAACCATTGCGTGGAAGCGATGGCGCGAACCGCGACGTCTGACCTGACGCAAAAAAAATAAATACAGAAAAAAAACACCTCAGCAAGGAATGTATTCAAATGAAGAACTTCCAGTCGATTAGTGAAAACGTGACACGCATTCAGTTATTAACACCCTTTGATAGCTGTGTCAAAGTATTAAGCCTATGGCTCAGACTGATATAGCGCCAGCTATAAGTGTTGGATGGCCAAGCCTATGGCCTAGAGTAGCATAGCCTAATGGACCTGGCGCATCGAGCAGTGGATGGAATAGCCCATGGCCTGAAATGATCTAGTCTCGTAGGCCTCGTGCGTTGCGGTGACAGCCACCACCACAACTTCTTCCCAGCACGCTCAATACTCTTGCATTACCGATTAGCTCATGGGTTATTAGAATCAGCATATGGTACAGGTACCAGTGATTCTGGAGCAGTACGGGCCGTTTCGAAGAATTTGTTCGACTTCAGCACAGAGGGAATTTAGCGCATGTGCAGTAGAATACTAACGAATAATTCCTGAAAATGCCTCGCCACCACATTAGCACCAGTGAACAACAGTGTGAGTTGCAGCAGAAACACTTTTCCGTTGTGACAGCAATGCGAAACAAATGTCCCCGCCCTACAGCAAAATGTGCAGCCTGACAATGCTCGCTGCACAAACGACTGTAGTAATTTGAGGTGACAGAGAGGCCTGACAAAATATCCCGAGTTCCGTGGTAGCACACCTGACTGGCAAGCAAGAGGTCCAGGTTCAATTCCCGGCTGCCCCCCGACTTTCGACACCTGAGTGCTGCGTTCCTTGCATCAAGTTGCCCAGCATGCTGCATGGCTTTCCAGATCCTGAGCTCAACATTCGCTGCCTCTTGCTGTTCAACCTTACGCTCCCTACGTGCAACTGGGTACGGTTCATCAGTCATTCTAGCCATTATGGCTAGAACCTCCTAAAGCATCGATTTAGGCACTTCGCACCACAACGGCAGTGGCAAACGTTGTTTCCGCGCCAGCACCAATCGTTTATTATCTGCAGCGACTGCTTCATCGCCGTCCTGTGGGACTTCTTTCAACATTTTTTTACACGTTCAACCTCACCTCGCAAAAATCGCTACAATATGTGTTGGAGGAGCGGCCCGTTTGCGCGCCGTATGAAACAAAGAACTTACGTTATTATTTTGATTTCATCAATCATGAAAACTCAAATTAATCGGCCATGACATAAAACGCAAACAGAAAAGTATTGTATGGAAGCGATGTCTCGAACTGCCACGCCTGACCTAACGGAAAAAAATTAAGAAAAAGACTTTGATTGACACAGCTAAGTACGAAGCCTACGGCTCAGACTGATACAGCTCAATGGACCTGGCGTTAAAGCGTTGGATGACAAAGCCTATGGCCTAGAATAGCATATCCTCAAGGACCTGGCCTATGGCATGAGGTGACAGTCACGTAGGCCTCGCGCGCTGGGGTGACAACCACGGCAACTCTCAGGCTCTTCGAATTAAAATATTGATGGCTTGGAAAGGCGCAGCCTTGTTGGCCTCGCCTATGACCCAGAATGGCTTTGCATCGTAGGCCCGCGCGGTGGGGGTGACAGCCACGACCAACACCACCGCAGCTTTTATCTCTTCGAATTAAAGTATAGGATAGGAAGGCTTGGAAAGGCGTTGCCTTGTAGGCCTGGCCTATGATCAAGAAGGGGATTGCATTGTAGGCCTGCGCGTTGGGGTGACAGCCATGGCCACGATCACCACCACCGCCGCAACTCTTAACGTCTTCGAATTAAAGTATAGGATTAAAGTAATAGATCAGTTGAGTTAGTATGGAATGACCCAAGAGCATCGTTATCCAAATGGATGATGGCTTGGAGTAGATATCACTTGGCTTGTCTCACGTCTTTGTCGCTCGCTGCTTCATGGAGTCACGATATTTTTTTTATTTTGATAATCATGCTCCGGACACGACAGCTATGTGCTGCTCTGGACAGGTACTAGTGCAGTTGGCGTCCGTGAACAAAATTCTATCACTCGAAAGGGACCGCAGGGCAGTACGGCACCGGATTTTGTCGTTCTAATGGGAGTGTTTCACATACATTCAAAGATAACTTTCCCTCCGCTTTTCTGGTTCGATATGAACTCCATGGTTACTAGAAGTGAAATGAGTATGCTTAAGACATCGTATTTAAATATCTTCCGTTTGAAGATACTTCGAACAATGGCATCTTGATCTCCTCATACTTCTGGCGGCCTAGGATGGGAGTGTCAGTCAAGAGTTGTCAGGGTCTTGTCTAAAACAATTTTTATTTTTTTTCCCATGATCCTCTGTATGGAGTTCATCTCTTCCCCTTCCTCAGGATCAATACGCCCCTGCCTTCAGCATAATTGCAGGGATCCGGGCCTTCTCATGTAGAAGGTGGCATGTCACACTTCAATTACTCCATTGCTATTGAAATCGATCCAAAGGACAGGCGAATTAGCAACAGAATCTCACGCACCAGATCTTATCTCAAGTGACTTTTTTCTCACGTTTTCCTTTGCATTCCCGGAAGCAATTCTCCTTTCATCGAGCGTTGAAGCGTTCTGGAATCTTGGGAATTTTCTTCATGTTTTATGACGTTGATAGATGTGATGAATTTAATGTATTCAGTGGTTATATTTAACGTTTGGAATATTAAACTGCATACGTTTTTACAAATAAAAAAAGAAGCCGCAAGAGATATTTGGAAATATGCATGTGACATTTTTTTCGTACTTTGCAGGTATGGTCGTTATTCCGTGAGCATTTTTCCTTTTTGAGTTTTTACTGTAGGCGTTTTTCTGTGGGCGTTTTCTCAGTGGGCGTTTTTTGAGAGCCTGTCTTCAGAACTTCAACTTCTGTAACCTTGGTAGCATAAACCTTATACTTAACATAACCTCACAGAAAGAAGCCTAGAGGTGTAATGTCTGGGGATCGGGGAGTCCAAGCAAGTAGGCCATCTCTGCCTAGCCAGCGATTCGAGAATGTTGCATCCAGATAGTCGCCGAGAATCCTCCCCCAATGTGGCAGGGCACCATCCTGTTGGAAGATTACTGTAGGCGTTTTTCTGTGGGCGTTTTCTCAGTGGGCGTTTTTTGGGGGCACCCATAACAGATTGGTCGGTTCCGCGAGGGGGGAGCGAAAGGGATAGGGAATTTCTTGTTGCAGTTCAGGATGCTCTTCTCGTTCAGTACGTAGAAGAACCGACTTATGGGGAAGCTTTATTGGATTTAGTATTCGCGACGAACGACGATCTGGCACAAGACTTTAAGGTACAGGATAATATGGGAGATTCGGACCACTGTGCGATTACGTGGAATATCAAACAGACGAAGAGTAACGCCTAACCGGCCAAGGTTTCGTACAACTATAAGGAGACTAATTTTGAGAGGTTACGTGTCTGCGTTTCTGGTATCGACTGAGAGGTGCGGTTCTGTGGGCTGACGGTAAAGGAGCAATAGGATCGACCAGTAAAGTATAGTAAAGGACAATCGGTCTGGTTTACGGATAAAATCAAAGCACTCATCAGGGATAAAAGCAGAAATAAGATACATCTATGCGCACCGGAGATAGGACGGGCCATGAGAAAATAGGAGAATCACGAGGAAGTTGAAGCAGGAAATGAGGTTTGCGAGACGGGAGGTCGAGGAACGACTGGCTGGCGATTCTAAGAAAAACCCGAAGGCTTTTCATCGATAGTGGTAGGTGTCAACAATCGATCGGGCCTCTAATGAACTGCAGGGGGAGTCCATTGCAAGTAATAAAGATATGGCTGGAGCACTTAACGAGTTCTTTGCATCCGTTTTCACTGTGGAATCCGACTTTGGAGGTGACTTCGGTTCGCATTGCGGATATTTCCATCGCCGCGGAGACGATGGTGGGCATGGCGACCGGTCCCGATGGGATTCCCGCTCGAATCTTCAAGGAAACCGCGAGAAATATCAGTTCCGCTAAGAATCTTATTTGACAGGAGCTTTTCCCGTGGTGAAGTACCTGAGGACTGGGGGCTAGCGAACGTCGTACCGATCTTTACAAAAAGTGGAAAGAGTTATCTGGGGAATTATAGGACGATAAGTCTCACGAGTATCCCGGGGAAGATCGCGGAGGGCTCTTAAGGGACTACAATTTTGGATTTTGGATTTCCTTCAAGGAATCGCGCTCATTCGGAACTCTCAGCACGGCTTTAGAAGGCATTGTAATTGTTTCACCAACTTGCCCGAATTCTACGATTGGGCGACGGAAGAGAGGGATAAGGCGAATCCCGTGGACATAGTCTGTTTAGATTTCGCAAAAGCTTTCCATACCATTCCTCACAAGAAATTGTGGGTTAAACTGGAGGCTCACGGAATCCAGGGTAGGAGGAACGAGTGGATCAGTAAAGGGTTGACAGGAAGAGAGCAACGAATAATGGTAAGTGGGGAAGCGTCGAAGGAGGTCGGAGTTGCAAGTGGGGTCCCTCAGGGTCGGTCCTGGAACCACTTCTGGTTTTGGTCCACAGAAACGATTTTGATTATAGGCGTAGATGGATCGATAATTAAATTTTCCGACGACACCAAAATAGTTTTTCTATCAGTGGAGACACGGATAGGACTAGAGCCGAGCGAGAATTGAGTCTTCAGGATGAGTGGAGCAAGAAATGTCTCATGAGGTTTAATAAAAGTAATGCGAAGTTCTCCACGTCCGTCGAAAAAAGGTAGGCCTCTCGACGCGTTTGGCGAGGATAAACTGGACTACACTGTAAAAACTCGACCCATAAAGATACCCATAATGTTACCCATACAGGTACAGTTTATGGGTAAAAAAAGTGGCCCTTTTCTTACCCATAAATGTTACCCATAACAGTTACTCATAAACGTTACCCATAAACCAGAAAACTGTACCCCTAAAGATACCCATAATGTTACCCATTCAGGTACAGTTTATGGGTAACAAAAGTGGCCCTTTTTTATCCATAAATGTTACCTCTACGGTAACTGAGTTTACAAAAAACAACTTCAAGACAATTCAAGACAAGTAAGCAGTTACTGTATTGCACACTGAAAATCATGTTCAGCTTCAGACAACTCCAGCAGATTTATAACAGACTTTCTCTAACAGATTTCTGAGCTTTACACTTTGAAGGTCATGTGAAAAGGAATCATTGAGCAGAACACTTTGAAGAAAGCCAAGTAACTGTCCATATGCTGCAGGATAGGATATGTCTCTCATGAAGTAGAATCCCAAGCATATTATTGCTCCTTCTTCTGGGGACACATCCTTCACAGTGACTTGAGAGGTAGCAGAAAATGTGAATTGCACTGACTGATCAAGATGCAGCAGGCAGTGTGGCCCCAGAAGCTTTTTTGCAGCCCTGTTGCTGCAGTCATCCTGCCATTTGAAGAAATAAACAAAGTAATCAACATCAGAATTATATGACAAGCAGTCATGTGGTAGCTGCACAGTGGCTCTAGCTTACCTTCAAAATGAGTCTTGACACGACACTACGACGACTAAGGAACTCTTGCACCGATAATATTGCTGCCTTCTCCTGGAAGGCATTGGCAAACTTGTCAAGGGCATCAGTCAGCTTCTTGAGCAGAGTTGGAAATGAAGCTGAATGCAGCCACCTTGCAACTTCTCCTGAAAGCTGCAGGTAGAACATACCACTCTAATTATATGACTTCCATACTCTCATGATTCCAGTGACTCCATTAAGCATTATGTGAAGAGGTGCAAGATTTTTCTAACCACTGTCTTGTGACACATGAAAGGTTGGAGGACATCTATGGGAATGCTCTTTCTTGAATTGAAGGTGAGGGAAAGAAGAATGTCTACGTGCTGATGGTCAAAGGGCAGACCTGCCTGCATGGTTCTCGTCATTTCCTAAAGAAAAGGAAGAATGCAAAGTTTTGGAGGAATAGTTTGTCTCATCATACCTGGTATCATTCTTGTGTCACTCAATATATTTCAGGCAAATTTTGAAAGTCACTTTTCAGCATTAAAAGAAATTAGTGAAAACAAAGCAGCATAAAGGAATTTAAAATTTCATGCTTACAGCCAATTCCCTGAGTGCATCTTCAACAGAAATTTCAGGAATGTCCACTTTTGTAGAGGCAGCAACTTCTTTGTTAGGGAGACACCTCTTTGGATGCTTCTGCCGATGCCTCTGTACTTTCCTGCGGGTGGTGAGCTTCCGTATGAAGGCACTCTATGGAAATTAAAAATGATAGCAAAATTAAATACTCATGTACTCCATAACAAATATCAAGAAAAGGATGCAGACTATGCATGCCTACCCATTTGTTTGCTGTCTGCTTCTTGTTCTTATATTTCTTTTTCTCGGGAGAATCAAAGGGGATATTGGGATATTTGGCATGCAGTTCTGCTCCCAGTCTGTTGTAGGCCCATCTCATTTCTGCATGATTCTGCAGTATGATCAATCCATTTGCACTGCAAAAATAGGAATGGATGCTGAAAATACCCTGAAACTAATGTGGGTCATAAAGTTTCCTTGATATGCAGGCATGATAAGTATAGTATATAGTATAAGCATAGTATAAAAGCTTACTCCAGGTGATGAATCAATTCAAATCTAAGGTGATCAAGGAGCATCTTTCTGTCATTGGGATTTAGATCATCCGCAAGAAGCAAAGGTTCCAATGACCCTGTTGCCTTGAAGTGATGGAGGAATTCTGAACCACCTAATTTCTGAAAAGGGTTGCCTGGGGTTGCAGAGTCCAAAACCACAGCCTGTAAGATTAGAAATGCATTCAACTGTAGATAAAGATCACATTTTACTGAAGGAAACAAAAAATATTTAAAAAATAATATGAAATATGAGTAATGCAAGACAAGCTGAACCAATTGAAACAGGGACATTGTGGAGCAACAAAGGAAGAATGGGGTGGTTAGACACAAATGGAATAGGTCATAGGGTCTTTTTGATGTATTCTTGAAATTTTCTCTCAAGAAAGTGCAATCTTGCACTAGACTCATACATCATGGTTCCATGCTCAAATAAATCAGAAATATTGGCATTCAGAAGACAGAGGTTGCAATGGGTTTGCACCAATCAAGAAGCTAAAGCAATGTAGCAAATGAGCAGGAATATGCAAGATACTTATATTATGGTTGGGAGTTCAGAGATTAAGAATTAAGACTAGAGTCCAACACAACTCAAGAATAGGAAGGAAGTGTAAAATTGAACTCAAACTCAAGCTTGACTGCACCACTATTTAATTACAGAGAACAGAGGAGCTGTTCAATATTGCACTGCTAGATCAAACACCAACAGATCAGTTCACCAACAAGCAATCAATAATTCTTTTAATGTTGCAGGTGGCCTGTGAAATGGCACACTGGAAGAATCACCAGAGTTGTGTCCTTAATTTTGTACCTGTAAGCTGGCCAAGGGTACAACAGAATGGAATGCTGTACCACCATACGGTTTGTGCAGTAACTCACACGAAAGCCATTCACTTTGGAAAGAAATGCGTGTATAACAAGTGGCCTACAACTGAGAAATACTCTCTTATGAACCAGGATGATTTCATCTACAACCAAGAACAATGGAATAGAATCTTGTTCAGCTGGAGTAAGAATGACATCCTCAAGTTTGATAGTAACATTTTGCAGAGTAATGGTGGTCACTGACATCCCAAGACTGTTTTGACAGTCATCAGGAAAACAATCCTTCAATGGAGAAGAAGCTATAGAGAAGGTTGTTGATGCTCCCAAACGATAAGCCTCAAGGAACTTTGGCTGGCCTGATCCATCCCACATATTATGTGAGCTCTTAATCTGCAGGTAATGAGCAATGCTCAAAGACAAATTTCGGAAGTTATGGTATTTTTTGGCCTTGATCACAGCATTCTTCCCCTTCATCCTCATGGTCCAATGATGTCTGGAGGGGCCATGATGATAAATTTGCTTAGGAAGATGGATCAACATATGCATCTTGTTGATAAAATTTTCTGGGCCATATTACTCCACATAGAGTTCATGATGTTCGGCAATAGATTCTTCCAGATGGATCAGCATTTCTACATCACTTATTGGGGACAGTACCATCTGCATGATTTGGATGAGAATTATGAAGATCTTCAGGGGCCTGAAATCATCTGGAATAAGGTCTTCTAGCATTATTGGTAAATGTAAAGCCAAGGTCAAACAAGCTTTTGCAGATGCCACTACTTCCAGTCTGGTGTCAAATGGTCGGGGAAGATGGCTCTGGTCAACAGAATGATGATAGCAAAATCCCAATATTCTCTTATTTAAGATCTTTCGTGAGAAGAACCTGCACTCTTAGATGCACTTCTTCAGAAGAAGGCTGATTTCTTTTGGTATAATACCTTCAAGAAGGATGTGCATAGGATCGAATAGGAGATCTTTTGTAATTGAGAAGTATTCTATGTCTAAGAGGGGACTTTTAGTATTAATCCCATGCATTTGGCTCAAGGACTGCTTTTCTTTTGCATCTCTTGCATCCTCAATTTCAAGTAATTGCTTCATATGGCCACTATCTGTCCGAGGATGTGCCTCTGAATGATAAAAATGAGATGAAAACTGAGATGTTTCAGTGGCAAGTAGATGGCAAGTAGATGAATGTGGTGCAGCTGGGATCGCAAATGAACAGGTACATTCAAGAAGGTGATATAAAATACCAAGAGCTTCCCATTCCGACTTCTCTTCATTCCTAAAGGGTTAGCCACTTCTATTTCATATGTATATAAACGAAAGACAAAACAATGGTCAACATGACCTTGAAGGACTGGGTGAGACCTATACCTGAAACCATCGCAAAAGTCCTTGCATATTGAGTCAACAACATTGGATTGAGGGGGAGAGTAAAAAAATGGGCGCATATGCTCATGCTGGATCATGTACTGCAAAAGATCTTTGAAAGGGATGTGCTGAGCCTTGCTACCATCAGATAAGCACATTTCCTTTGGAGCAACATATATTTGTTGTTGCACATAAGAATTCCTTCGCAAATATTTTGTTGCAAATTTCTGCGCTGGCAGATAGATGTCTTTCCTTCAGGAAGCACTTCAGAAATTGAAGCAACAGCAGTATTGATCAAAACCTGAGAAGCACAAAACCGCCTTTCTAGTTCACGACACAGATTGCTCAGCTTTGACTCTATGTGCCCTTCAACAAATGTAGCTGACATATCCCCCACAACCTCTTGAGATGAAGCTTCAGCAGCATGGAATGAGGGGACACTACCAGAATGCGAGGAAAGTCCATAATTTCCACTAGCACAGGGCTGTCCAAAGGTCTTACCAGGTGACATATGACATTCTGTTCTTATCTGAGAATTGTCATTTGTTGCTACTTGCAATGTCAGAGACACACAAACCTTGCAATGATTCTTAAACCTCTTCCAAATATTGAATACTGTCCCACAGGAGCACTTGAATAACCGAGATGACTTTGTATGACAATTCCTTGCATGTGTCTCCAGGAATGTAAGTCTCATTGTGCCAAACTTACAACTGCCACAAAGATAAATGTATTGATTCTGCCTCACCTCTGCTTCCCCTTGATGATTTGTTGCCAGTGGGGTTTCATAATTGGCTGCTTCTTCAGTGCTNCAACAAGCAATCAAGAATTCTTTTAATGTTGCAGGTGGCCTGTGAAATGGCACACTGGAAGAATCACCAGAGTTGTGTCCCTAATTTTGTACCTGTAAGCTGGCCAAGGGTACAACAGAATGGAATGCTGTACCACCATACGGTTTGTGCAGTAACTCACACGAAAGCCATTCACTTTGGAAAGAAATGCGTGTATAACAAGTGGCCTACAACTGAGAAATACTCTCTTATGAACCAGGATGATTTCATCTACAACCAAGAACAATGGAATAGAATCTTGTTCAGCTGGAGTAAGAATGATATCCTCAAGTTTGATAGTAACATTTTGCAGAGTAATGGAGGTCACTGACATCCCAAGACTGTTTTGACAGTCATCAGGAAAACAATCCTTCAATGGAGAAGAAGCTATAGAGAAGGTTGTTGATGCTCCCAAACGATGAGCCTCAAGGAACTTTGGCTGCCCTGATCCATCCCACATATTATGTGAACTGTTAATCTGCAGATAATGAGCAATGCTCAAAGACAAATTTCGGAAGTTATGGTATTTTTTGGCCTTGATCACAGCATTCTTCCCCTCCATCCTCATGGTCCAATGATGTCTGGAGGGGCCATGATGATGAATTTGCTTAGGAAGATGGATCAGCATATGCATCTTGTTGATAAAATTTTCTGGGCCATATTCCTCCACATAGAGTTCATGATGTTCGGCAATAGATTCTTCCAGATGGATCAGCATTTCGACATCACTTACCGGGGACAGTACCATCTGCATGATTTGGATGAGAATTATGAAGATCTTCAGGGGCCTGAAATCATCTGGAATAAGGTCTTCTAGCATTATTGGTAAATGTAAAGCCAAGGTCAAACAAGCTTTTGCAGATGCCACTACTTCCAGTACATGATTTGGATGAGAATTATGAAGATCTTCAGGGGCCTGAAATCATCTGGAATAAGGTCTTCTAGCATTATTGGTAAATGTAAAGCCAAGGTCAAACAAGCTTTTGCAGATGCCACTACTTCTAGTCTGGTGACAAATGGTCGGGGAAGATGGCTCTGGTCAACAGAATGATGGCAGCAAAATTCCAATATTCTCTTATTTAAGACCTTTCGTGAGAAGAACCTGCACTCTTGGATGCACTTCTTCAGAAGAAGGCTGATTTCTTTTCGTATAATACCTTCAAGAAGGATGTGCATAGGATCGAATAGGAGATCTTTTGTAATTGAGAAGTATTATATGTCTAAGAGGGGACTTTTAGTATTAATCCCATGCATTTGGCTCAAGGACTGCTTTTCTTTTGCATCTCTTGCATAAGGATGTGCATAGGATCGAATAGGAGATCTTTTGTAATTGAGAAGTATTCTATGTCTAAGAGGGGACTTTTAGTATTAATCCCATGCATTTGGCTCAAGGACTGCTTTTCTTTTGCATCTCTTGCATTCTCAATTTCAAGTAATTGCTTCATATGGCCATTATCTGTCCGAGGATGTGCCTCTGAATGATAAAAATGAGATGAAAACTGAGATGTTTCAGTAAGACAGACACGACATGACCGAAGCACAGTTGGCCCAAACCCTTCCTTGAAACCACCAATGTTATGGCAAGCAAGAGCATCCCCAAAATAGGATAAGAGAACACCAGAATATTTCTGTTTCTCTCCTTGGACTAATAATTCCACATTTCTGTTTTTGAGTTCCTCCAAACAATTGAAAGAATCTTTCAATAGCTCTGCTTTCAGAGTATTGCTTTTGAGGGGAAGTGCAGGTCCAATGGCAAGTAGATGAATGTGGTGCAGCTGGGACCGCAAATGAACAGGTATGTTCAAGAAGGTGATATAAAATACCAAGAGCTTCCCATTCTGACTTCTCTTCATTCCTAAAGGGTTAGCCACTTCAATTTCATCTGTATATAAACCAAAGACAAAACAATGGTCAACATGACCTTGAAGGACTGGGTGAGACCTATACCTGAAACCATCACAAAAGTCCCTGCATACTGAGTCAACAACATTGGATTGAGGGGGAGAGTCAAAAAATGGGCGCATATGCTCATGCTGGATCATGTACTGCAAAAGATCTTTGAAAGGGATGTACTGAGCCTTGCTACCATCAGATAAACATATTTCCTTAGGAGCAACATATATTTGTTGTTGAACATAAGACTTCCTTCGCAAATATTTTGTTGCAAATTTCTGCGCTGGCAGATAGAGATTAGTCCTTCCTTCAGGAAGCACTTCAGAAATTGAAGCAACAACAGTGTTGATCAAAACCTGAGAAGCACAAAACCGCCCTTCTAGTTCACGACACAGATTGCTCAGCTTTGACTCTATGCGCCCTTCAGCAAATGTAGCTGACATACCCCCCACAACCTCTTGAGATGAAGCTTCAGCAGCATGGAATGAGGGAACACTACCAGAATGCAAGGAAAGTCCATAATTTCCACTAGCACAGGGCTGTCCAAAGGTCTTACCAGGTGACATATGACATTCTGTTCTTATCTGAGAATTGTCATTTGTTGCTACTTGCAATGTCAGAGACACACAAACTTTGCAATGATTCTTAAACCTCTTCCAAATATTGAATACTGTCCCACAGGAGCACTTGAATAACCGAGATGACTTTGTATGACAATTCCTTGCATGTGTCTCCAGGAATGTAAGTCTCATTGTGCCAAACTTACAACTGCCACAAAGATAAATGTATTGATTCTGCCTCACCTCTGCTTCCCTTTGATGATTTGTTGCCAGTGGGGTTTCATAATTGGCTGCTTCTTCAGTGCTGTCTTCATACATTTGTGGAGTATTAGCAATGTCATCATTTGCAACATGAAGAGCCCCTACCACAGTGTTGGAAGTCTCTGCCATGGATGTAACTGTTGCTTGCATGGCACTCACAGCATCAGACTCATAATGATAATCTGTGAAAGAAAGGAGGTTTTACAAGAATTTGCAACATGAAGAGCCCCTACCACAGTGTTGGAAGTCTCTGCCATGGATGTAACTGTTGCTTGCATGGCACTCACAGCATCAGACTCATAATGATAATCTGTGAAAGAAAGGAGGTTATACAAGGTAAGCCTTTATACAGTTGTGGAGAAGATTCTCCAGGATATATGCATTACAGCTACATCAATGAGCCCACTGATAAACTTTATTGAATATGACGTGTAATTACATTATAGACTTAAGACATACTAACAGTGACTGATGGGAAGATGTTTGGTCTATTGGCTCATTCTTGGACATACTGATTAATGGCCAGTACCCTCTCTGGCAGTAATATGATAAATTAAGCCCCAAAAACATAAATAATTATCAATCCCCCTCCTCAAAAAAAAAGTTCTTAGGGAGACTATATCACACTCACCAATTTTCATGTGAGATGTGGGTGCATGCCCACAATAGTGGCACCAATGCCATGGTCTGGAAAAAACGCCTCCCAAATCACAAATTGGAGGTTCCATGGCAAGCCTTTCATAAGTGTCACAGTCACAATTGGCGTCATTGCACTGTCCTCGCTTGATGCCTCGGAGGTCATAGAGGGTGAAGTTGGACATGATCCTAAAGAAACTTGAAACTGCTGCTAGTATGGAAAATACTATATAAATAACTGGGAAAGGAAATAAGCTATTTCTAATAGGTATCTTAAGTCAAGGTATGCCTCAACTATAAGAAAAGACACAGTTCTGCTTCATACAGTGTTTGCAAATGAATCTGCACCACTTTTTACAGGGCAAAGCTATTTCCACGACACATTTGAGGCGATGGTATACAATTTTACTTTTAGAACGTTAAGCGTAACTTATGGTCAGGATAAGCAGGACCTATCTAAATGGGTTTATCATAAGTGCTATAAGCCTAACGTTAGGCCTCCATTACTGATAGCCCTCCTAGACTTCGCTAACTTGATTACAAAACAGTAAGTACAAATTGCAGCTTATGCTAATAACATAATAAAACTAACATTAGGATGGATGCACATCGGACCAATTCATATCACCCGCGCACACGCCACAGTAACCATGTTGTCTTTCTTTCCCCAGCGCCCTCCCACCCACGCGTCATCCAACTTACCCATTTTCTGCCACTTAAGTAGTCACTCGCGCATGCACATCCAACAGACCCCCAAGTCAACATTGAGAGCTCTTTCATACACTTGTTCAAGAAAGTATAGGCTCAAGAGGAAGGACGGTACGAATATAGGATGGCAAGTCATAAAGCTACGGATAACGGGGAGAAGTAATTAAAAAATCTAAATAATCTAAAACAGGAATAAAACGTATGGATGGAGAGCCAAATCCTATTCTTCATGACATTGCATATCACAATCGGTAAAATTTTTCATTTGCACTTCACCTGACAAAACAAAATCTACTACAGATGTGTACATAAAATTATTCTTAAAACAGAAAACATACCCAAAGACTTTATGGGTTTCCACCGAAGTATGAGTTACATCGACTTGAGGCCAGGAGGGGCGAGGGGAAAGGGAGAAAAAAGGGCTGCATGGTTTCTCTCTTGGTTCCCCATATCGGAATCCATGTTACCTATAAACAACCTTTATGGGTTTCAGTGTTCCTCATACGCATCCCGTGCCAGATAATGATACCCATCATTTCCTGGTTACTCATAATTTATGGGTATCTTCATGGGTCGAGTTTTTACAGTGTACTTTGCTAATTTCGTTGTCCCAGCACATTCGATACTCTTGCATCACCGATTAGCTCCTGGGCTATAAGCATAAGCTTATGGCACAGACACCACTGTTTCTGGACCAGAAAATTTCCAATAACTTGTTCGACTTCAACACAGAAGGAAATTGGCGCATGTGCGGCACAATGCCTCGCCCGCACATTAGCACCAGTGAGCAACACTTTCTGAGCCCCAGGGTAAAGTGAGAGTTGCAGCAAGAGCATTTTTCAGTTGTGAAACAAATTCCTCCTCCCTACATAAAAATGTACAGCCTGACAGAGCTCGCTGCGGCAAACGACTGTAGTGATTGAGATAACATGGAGAGTCATAACATCCCGAATTCCGTGGTGTAATGGCAGCAAGCAGGAGGACCGGGTTCAATTATTGGCAGCCCCCCGGCTTTTGACACCTGAGTGCTGCGTTCCTTGCATCAGCATTCGCTCCCTCTTCCTGTTCAGCGGTCTGAGCGGCCCTACGCACGTCTGCTTGCTGTTCATCACTGATTCTAGCTATTACGGCTAGCACCGATTTAGGCACTTCGCACCGCCACTGCAGAGGCAAACGTTGTTTCCGCGGCAGCACCAACCGTTTTTTACCAACAACTGCCTCATCGCCGTCCTGTGGGACCTGCTTCAACACTTATTCTTCGTGTCCAACCTCAACTCGCAAAAATCGCCACCATTTTGATGGAAGGGGCACATCTTTTCCACAATGTATGACACATAGACATTTTACACTTATTTTGACTTCATCAATCATGAGAACTCAAATAAATCGGCCATGACATAAAACGCAAACTATTGCGTGGAAGCGATGGCGCGAATCGCGACGTCTGACGTGACGGAAAAAAATAAATGGAAATAAATGGACAGGAAAAAAACACCTCATCAAGGAATGTATTCAAATGAAGAACTTCCAGTCGATCAGTGAAAACGTGACACGCAGTTAGGCTGCATACTTAGTAACACCCTTTGCTTGACACACCTATGTAAATAATAGGATGAGCCAAAGCCTATGGCTCAGATTGATATAGCCCGCTGGACCTGGTGCTATGTGCGTTGAATGGCCAAGCCTTTGGCCTAGTATAGCATAGCCCCATGGACTCAACTCTCGGGCACTTTGAATTAAAGTATGTGATGATGGCTTAGAAAGGCGCAGCCTTGTAGGCCTGGCCTATGACCCAGAATGGCTTTGCATCGTAGGCCCGCACGTGGGGGTGATAACAAATGCCCCTGCCTGCATGAAAATGTGCAGCCTGACTGTGCTTACTGTGACAAACGACTGTAATTATTGAGATGACAGGAAGAGGCATGGCAAAATGTCCTGAGTTCCGTGATGTAATTGTAGCACATGCTATATAGCAATGCTTGCCTGACTGGCAAGCAGGAGGTCCAGGTTCAATTCCCGGCCGCCCCCCGGCTTTCGACCTGAGTGCTGCGTTCCTTGCATCAAGTTGCCCAGCAGACTGCACGGATTTCCGTTGCGCCAGCAATGTGAAGCAAATGCCCCTCCCTACATGAAAATGTGCAGCCTGACAGTGCTTGCTGTGACAAACGACTGTAATTATTAAGATGACAGGAAGAGGCATGGCAAAATGTCCCGAGTTCCGTGGTGTAATTGTAGCGCATGCAATGTAGCAATGCTTGCTTGACTGGCAAGCAGGAGGTCCAGGTTCAATTGCTGGCCGCCCCCCGGCTTTCGACCTGAGTGCTGCGTTCCTTGCATCAAGTTGCCCAGCAGACTGCACGGCTCTCCTATTCCGAAGCTAAGAATTTGCTGGCTCTTGCTGTTCACCGGTCTGAGCGGCCATTCACTCCCTACGTATATCTGCTTGGTGTTCATAATTGATTCTAGCCATTACGGCTAGCAACGATTTAGGTACTTCGCACTGCAACTGCAGTGGCAAACGTTGTTTCCGCGCCAGCACCAATCGTTTTTCATCTGCAGCAACTGCCTCATCGCCGTCCTGTGGGACCTCTTTCAACATTTTTTTACATGTTCAACCTCACCTCGCAAAAATCGCCACCATTTTGATGGGAGGAGCGGCCCATTTGCGCGACGTATGAAACAAAGAACTTTCGTTATTATTTTGGCTTCATCAACCATGAAAATTCAAATAAATCGTCCAGGACATGAAACGCAAAAAAAAACTTGCGTGAAAGCGATGGCGCGAACCGCGACGTCTGACCTGACGGAAAAAAAAAACATAAAAAAACACTTCAGCAAGGAATGTATTCAATTGAAGAACTTCCTGTCGATCAGTGAAAACGTGACATGCATTCAGTTATTACCACCCTTTGACAGCTGTGTCAAGGTATTAAGCCTATGGCTCAGACTCATGGGTTATTAGCATATGGTATAGGTACCACTGATTCTGAAACAGTACGGGCCGTTTCGAAGAAATTGTTCGACTTCAGCACAGAGGGAATTTAGCGCATGTGCAGCAGAATACTAACGAATAATTCCTGAAAATGCCTCGCCTCCACATTAGCACCAGT
This sequence comes from Darwinula stevensoni, assembly GCA_905338385.1. Classification (NCBI taxonomy): domain Eukaryota; kingdom Metazoa; phylum Arthropoda; class Ostracoda; order Podocopida; family Darwinulidae; genus Darwinula; species Darwinula stevensoni. The sequence goes on from CAJPEV010001114.1 coordinate 24,209, forward strand.
GAACGACAGTGTGAGTTGCAGCAGAAACACTTTTCCGTTGTGGCAGCAATGTGAAACAAATGTCTCCACCCTACAGCAAAATGTGCAGCCTGACAATGCTCGCTGCACAAACGACTGTAGTAATTTGAGGTGACATGGAGAGGCCTGACAAAATATCCCGAGTTCCGCGGTGTAGTGGTAGCACACCTGACTGGCAAGTAAGAGGTCCGGGTTCAATTCCCGGCTGCCCCCCGACTTTCGACACCTGAGTGCTGCGTTCCTTGAATCAAGTTGCCGCAATGCTGCATGGCTTTCCTATTCCTGTGCTCAGCATTCGCTGCCTCTTGCTGTTCAACCTTACGCTCCTTACGTGCAACTGGGTACTGTTCATCAGTCATTTTAGCCATTATGGCTAGAAGCTCCTAAAGCATCGATTTAGGCACTTCGCACCGCAACGGCAGTGGGAAACGCTGTTTCCGGGCCAGCACCAATCGTTTATTATCTACAGCGACTGCCTCATCGCCGTCCTGTGGGACCTCTTTCAACATTTTTTTACACGTTCAACCTCCTCTCGCAAAAATCACTACAATATTTGTTGGAGGAACGGCCCGTTTGCGCGACGTATGAAACAAAGAACTTGGTTTCATCAGTCATGAAAACTCAAATAAATCGGCCATGACATAAAACGCAAACAGAAAAGGAAGCAAAAATGGAAGCGATGTCCCGAACTGCCACGCCTGACCTAACGGAAAAAAAATAAAGATTTTGATTGACACAGCTAAGTACGAAGCCTACGGCTTAGACTGATATAGCTGAATGGACCTGGCGCTAAAAGCGTTGGATGGCCAAGCCTATGGCCTAGAAGAGCATAGCCTCAAGGACCTGGCGCATTGAGGGGTGCATGGCCTGGTCTATGGCATGAAGTGACATAGTCACGTAGGTCTCGCGCGCTGGGGTGACAACCACGACAACTCTCAGGCTTTTCGATTTAAAGTATAGGATGATGTCTTGCAAAGGCGCAGCCTTGTAGGCCTGGCGCTTTAGGCCGTGGATTGCATTGTAGGCCTGCGCGTTGGTGGTGACAGCCACGACCACCACCACCGCAGCTTTTGATCTCTTCGAATTATATTATAGGATATAGGATTGTATATAGGAGATAGTATATTGTCTCTAGAGAGACCTTCGCTACCTCGAGACTTACAAGTGCTTCCGCCATCTTTGTGAAGTCTCGCACATGGGAATGAATATCGTGATTGGCTGAGTCCCTGGGTGGAGGCCCTCAGGCATATAGCTCGGGGAAAGTTGCCTCTTTTGCCCTCCCCCGCTCCGTATCTGCTATGAACTCCATGCTCGTGCAACTTCAGTAAGAAGGGAAGGGTGTGCCTGGAAGGCTGCAGCGCCTTGCGCCATAGGGGAGGCCCATCCTTCTTACACTCTGTATGATACAGACGCCCAAGCATAATACAGTCGAACTCGGTTATAACGACGAACGATGAAATTGAATTAAATCAGTTAAGCAATAGAGACGAGTATGAGGACGACAGGAATCATACCGGACGAGCATTCGCCTTTCGAGGAGGAAGAAATGCAGAGATAAGTTCAAGATAAGAACGGAACTACAGAAGATTATAATTTCCTTCCATACAATGAGCTGAAGCCACTCAACGACGGTGAATTCCTCATAGAAAAAGATTCTACCTCCTATTTTTGTCGTTTCTGAGTGATTGTCGTCTCTCCAGTTCCCGTGAAGTGCCGTTTTGTCACTGATTACACAACTCCGCAATTTCACCGAGGTCAACGTCGCTGGCACAATGGTGGAAACGGCATGTGAGGACGCAAAACGAGCCAAAACTTTGGAGCAATATCGTTTTATTGCCAAAGGCATGATCCAGAACTCCAAAGAGCAGAATGACCTATGTGACGTCATCATTAAGGTTCAAGAAGTCACCTACTACGGAAGCCGGTTCCTTCTGGGATCCGCATCACCATTCTTGAAACGGATGTTTCTTTCCAAGATAAAGGAATCCAGTAACAAGAACGTTACCATAGAAGGGGTCTCTGCCGAAGGGTTCAAGGTGATCTGGGACTTCATACACAACGAAAAATACGGGACAAACGACCAAGAAATCGCATTAGCTGTGCTCAGGGACTCGCATCATCTGGAGATCGACATCATCTGTAAGGAATACTCGGAGAAATTGAGGAAGATGCTGACGCCTGAAAACGCCTTCGCCATTCTTTCCACGGCCAAAAATCTGCAAGTTAAAGCACTAGAGGAAGCAGCATTAGATTTCATTAGTCGCAGGTTCCAAGAAATAATCCGTACTCCAAACTTCCTCTCCATGTCCGTGGAGACGATGCAGATGTGTTTAGGAAGGGAAGACCTTGAAGTATCTTCTGAAATCGACATCTATGAGGCAGTTAGAAAATGGCTGAATCACGATCCTTCCAGAAATGCCCATATGCCGAAACTTTTGAGCCAGGTTAGACTTCCACTGCTTCCACTACGGTATCTCCATCAAAAACTGCTCCGCGATCCTGTTATTTCTGGGAATCCTCACTGTCTCACCCTCGTGATGGAAGCGAAGGATTTCCACCATGCAGACCTACGTGACACCGTTCCTGAGGAAAAGACAAAGATCAGGGGCACCGGCTTCTACAGATATCCTAATACAATATGGTGCGTCGGAAAGAAAGGACATGAAAACCAGGTGCTTTCCATCAATGCAAGGGACTGGTCTGTACAGGTTCTTACCCCCTATCCAGGGCCAATTGTTACTTTCTTTGCGGAGGCGTTCTCGGCAGTGGATAGGAAGCTTTTCGTCACAGGAAAGGGAGCGATGAAAGTGTACGACCTGGTCAGAAAAACGTGGGAAGACGGACCTCAGCCAACAGAGAACGTCCAGTGGCCAGCATCGACGGTTGGACTTGACTCCATCTTCGTCTGTGGTGGACGATTCGGCAATGATAACTCCAAGAACTCCAAATCCGTGACACAGTTTGAACTGGGATCGTGGAGATGGATTCAGGCACCGGATATGAAATATGAACGGCAAGGAGCCTCTTCGGTGTTTTTCCAGTCCAATCTTCACGTCATCGGAGGATATCCCAATAATAAGCATGAGCAACTAGACACGAGGTCGAAAACTTGGAATGAGATGGCGGAATGGCCAGGAATTCGGAATACTCCCGGTGTTGCAGTCCACAAAGGTGAAATCCATGTTGCTGGAGGTGGGAACAATAATCCGACCCTGTCAGACGTTTATGTTTATGATGCGAGGAAGAACGACTGGCGTCTCATATCCTCCATGAAGGAAAAACGATGTAATCAAGGCCTCATCTCATATGAGGGAAATCTTTACGCTGTCGGTGGAGAGAAGACTCCTTCGGTGGAAGCGTACGATGGGACTGAATGGAAAGAGGTGGCGCGGCTGGATTTGGAAAAATGTGAAAGGGCCTGCTTGATGCATTGGACAACCGGTTGAATACCTTGTTGAGAAAGAAAAGGGCTCGACTCACATTTAACATCTTCGTTTGAGATCGAACAAACAGAACATCGTCGACTGTCAACATAATTATTTCCTTTGAAAGTGCTTTGGTTTTAATTGACTCGCGTTGAAAATGTTTTTAGAAGGGAGAATTGCTTGCTATTCCTCAGTAAAGCATTCATTTCTCAATCTACCTTGAGGTCATTTTGGAGGCTATTTTTTTACGCTTTTCAAGGAAACCTTACGTCCTTTTTTTAAATGCTTGATGTTGTTCATGAATTTATGATTAATGGTATTTCATTCTTTCGTTCTCTGTAGGAAATGATCCCGAAGTGATAGTTGATGATATATCGAGATTTTGTGGTTCATCATGGAATGCTTTATCTTTGCTCAGCTGGAAATGGGTTGAAGTACCTGTCCCATATTCGGAGAGGCATATATTGTGACTACGCATTTTTTAGTCAGCTGTATTTCCAGTACATTGGCACCACTCGTTGCTAATAATAGATCAAACATACAGGGTGACAATAAAGTCTGTGGACACATTTGGGTACTTTTCTCTGGGTAGTTTGAAGCAAATGGATTTCTTTCCTGCACAAAGAACCTACCTAGAGTGAACAAAAATTGTATTCATGTTCTATGTAGCCACCCTAGGCCTTGACAACTTCCCTTAAACGTGCAATGAATGATTCGGCTGCAGCTCCCAACACTTCTTGAAGAAAACTTGGGCACAAATACCCCAAGGAGATGATGAGAGAGGCCAAGCTCCTGTGGGGTTTGGAGCATTCCTTCTGCTCTAGAATGACTCAAATCGAGAAGTCCATAGGGTTTAAATCTAGTGAGCTGGAGGGCCATTCGTCAGGGCTGATGATATCCGGAAAATTTTCATTGAGCCATTGAATTGTGACTGTATATAAAGGTGCGGAAAGTCCTCTTGAGGAAAGGAAACCTCTTGAGTAGCGCTTTTCGCAGCCTGGCTTGTTGCTGTGCTGGGGTTAGCAGCTGTACCTTTTGAACTTTGTAAAGCTTGAACCTTAGCCTGTCTTTGGCTACTTTCGAGCAGACTCGCGGCTAATACCAAGGGTAGAGGCAACAGAAGGCATGGGGCGATTGGAGTTGCGTTTCAGCCGTTGTCGCATTCGTTTCCTGACCTTGGGGGCATTGACAGTTGCTGGGCGGCCACTCCTGAGGTAGTCAAGACTTGTACCAAGCACCTTGAAGCGTTTCACTGTCTTGTAGGCACTGAACCGTGGCGCACCGAGTAGACGAAGAATTTCTGCAACTGACTTTCCAGATTTGTAGAGTCCGAGAATCCTGAGGTTTTGCACTAGAGAGATGAAACTTTAGGATATTGTTCATGACAGCATTGCCGATGTGCACAAAAATCACATTAATTCCTTGATATGGCTGGGAGACAATTCCCTGTCTACAGACTTTATTGTCACCCTTGTATACTATTAAGATTCATGTCATGAAACAGTGAATTTGGCAGACACCGACATCACTAGACCTTGATTGCAAATGCATCCCTACGGTGGTTTTGGTGTCCTGGTAATGGCATGTGTAAACATCGACAGTCATATGGGTCTTCGTGGCGTCACGAGTCCAGGAACGCGATATTGGCACCCACTTTCCGACACTATGCAAGAGGAATTGAGTCCTATTTCGCGCTAATTATTATTCCTATTCACACTTTCAGTGAGTGGGGGATGAATTCTACGTCGAAGTTTTCTCAGACAAAAAAGAAGAACGCTGTGTTACTCGAAAGCCTGGCCCGTCAGTCCCAAGGGTGGTTGTTGCTGTCCCACTTCGAAGGTGGGACAACAACAACGTTTCGCTGGTTGGACTCTTGTCGGACCTACAATGTCACAATTACAGCAACGTGCTGTTATAAAATGCTGTGCAAAGGCTAGCAAATCTACTGCAGAAAATTGGCAGTTGTTAACATTAGCCGATGGAAAAGACGCCTTGTGCAAATGTCGTTTGTGTGAGTGGCACAAACGATTTCGCTAAGACCACGGATAGATTGAAGATGACGATCGGAGTAACCGGCCATACACAGGCCGCAATAAGGCTCAGCGCTCTCGCCGAACTGCCGGAGCATTGTCCACCGTGAATTTATTTCTCGGGGACAAACTGTCGATTCTACAGAGACGTTCTCTCACATCTCACATCACTGCTGTCAGACGCAAACGTCCAGAACATTCCAGACAGGGCACGTGGATCTTCCAGCACGACAACGCGCCGTGTCACACGTCAATACTACTGCGGGAATTCCTCCTCACGAGTCGCGGAATTACACCGCTACCACACCCCGACTTAGCAACTTGTGATTTCATATTCTTCCCGAGGATGAAGAGTCTCCCGGATGGTCACCGTTTCGAAGGCACTGATCCCCCCCAGTCGGCTGCGATAAAGGCGCTCAAGAAGGTTGAAAAGATTGGGCTTCATGTGGTCATCATTTCTCTCTGCAAACGTTGGGAGAAGTATAGAGAGTCGAAAAGAGTATTTACTGGAGGCGATCGCACAAAAACGTGAATTCGTTTAATTGGTTAGTAATGCCTTGTGTAGTCCTTGGAACTTTTTGATGGGACAAAGTGTATTCATTACGACCCAACATGCTACAGAAATAAGATGTCAGAAGGAACATGTACTATAAATCCATTTTCTATTTGATGAAATATCTTTAAAATAACTTTTGCACGTGGATCTTCAGAGAAGGCCCTAAGAAAGGCATCTCATATCACGCTTGCATAGACGATCGTGAGTGACTGACTAACGCTAATTCTAACCATGTTCAGCCTCTCATCATTTGATGAGAGGCTGAAATTTGGTACACGAACACCTATTAAAACGTTGACTCAAGAAAAATTTAGACTTGTGCTCCCCGGACATGTGACATTTCGAGAAGCCTGATTTTGGTAGCCTAGGAGTACCCCTTGGACGGACGCTTAGGCCTGGGCCATTGTCATACATGCACTTTCTGGCCTGATGACACCATCTGGTGGCTGATCGCAGATCTAACCAACCCCTCGACCTCATTTCCTACCTCCACGACTGCATCATTCTTCTAGCAACTCTACCGACCATCAACAACTTCTGTACCCTCTTCAGCATAATCCACTTCACCCCAATTCATTTTCTTTTCTGTGAAGGGCATACCGTGAACTTAAATATCATTGACCAAAAAGAAAACCACTTCCTGCAACAAAACGAGAAGGAACGTGGATAGCTGCTACGTTGCCGACTCCAGAGAAAGTCTTAATTTGAAAGTCCAACTTTGGGACTCAGGGGGGAGTACTGATTTCGCAGTCCTAGGCCTACCCCACGGGTGTACGCTTGGGCTAACACCACTATCATGCACTTTCTTCCTTCAAGGAAGTAGGAGGAATAATAATGTTACGGAGGGGGAAAGAGGAGACAGACGAAAGAAAGTCAAGGAACGTCCGGGACTTGAACCCGGGCCTCCTGATTGCCGGTCAGGTTTGCTACCACTACACCAAAGAACCCTTTAATTCAGTAGTGCTCCTCAATGCCATCCTCATCCGTCACAATAAATACCTGTTAGGTTGCATACTACAGATGAAGTTGGACTGACTTAGTCGGCCTACACCTCACCCTCGAACAGATGTTCAGGCCTAGACCAATCTTGACCCATTCGCATGTAAAAATTTGTCGGCCTGTCAGAAAATTCGGCTCCATTAGGTTGTGGTGCGAGTCCTTTTGGCCCATTCCTTTCTTGGTTTTAGGCCGGGTGGAAGGACAGCTTGATATGTGCAGGTGCGTATGTGGATGCGACTTGATGAGATATGCAATATTATTCTAGTTCTACATAAAGTTTAATTTTGATGGGGCGTACTCTGAGGGGACTGATTTAGCAGGTGTATATCTAACTTTCTGACACGCTCAGGCCTACACCAATCTGGACCCATTAGTGTCACGTGGTCCTGTTGTTAATATACGTAGCCAATGCAGGGGGAGGCCGGTAGCGGGATTCGTTGATGCATCCGTGACCACGTGAACAGTTTGGTAGGCAGGTGACTGAACGATGAATGCATAGACAATAACATAACAGTCTCGGACCACAAGACGGTTTAGAGGAAGTTCAAAATCCTCAAACCGAGGTCACCAAGAAATAGTGGCTCTACGTGGCGGTGGAGAAGAGACGTGTTGGCAGGATCGAGTGGAGAACGTGCAGATTCACGCAGATCTTTCTCCAACATTCTAAGATGACCAACTCGGGGCTCCTTGCGCCCGGGTTCAGGACAGACAGCGGTGCACTAACGGGCTCGAGGACGTGCCGCAAGGAAGCCGTGTGAATGTGGAGAGGGACTCGGGCGACTGTCCTTTGGTGGCAAGAGACACGCTATTTAAGGGGACATCGGGTCGGACCAGACAGTGCCCAGGGCAGAGAAAGTATAGAAGAGTTGAAGGGATAGAAATGAAAGGGGAAAGGAACTTTTTGAACTTAGTACATGACATTACCATTGGGGGACTTTCGGCACATCTGACCGAGAATCCTGCTGCATTTTCCCGAGGCCTTTCCGCCTGTCTTTCTAGGTCATAGGTCATAGTGGAAGAACATGCGTATCAGCACGCTTGCGGATGCGAATGGGTTACATACATTTTCTAGCAAGAGTAGGATGATATTCCCTTGACATTTCGATATTCGATTAATAGTGATTATGCCCAAGCTAATTACGGACGCTTAGGCCAATGCCATTTTCATGCACACACTTCCCTCAACGCATGGGGAACATGAATGTCAATGGAAAAAGTACAAATTGGTGAATGACGTAATTTAACTTCGGTATCTCAATGTAGTCCTAGGAAGTACTTTAAAAAGGGGAATTTATTAGAGTCCTCGTGCTCAAATATAGTTATGAATATCAAATATAGATCAGGATAAAATTCCCCTTTAGTCTGTAAATAAATTTTGCGGTAAAACCCTGCAGCAATAAGCACATTTTTCTGCTTGTATATTCTTTTAAAGATTTACATGCAATGATGAGCGTGACGACCACAGGCAGGGATTATATTCATTTATACGAACACTAAGAGGCGCACTGAATTTTTACCTGGTGCAAGTCATGTGACGTCACCATGAACTTTTTTTTTCAACTTCATTTCTGAGGTGCGAGGAATGCCAAATCTGTTTGACCGCATCATTTGGGACTTAGCTTCGAAAATGAACGAATGTAGTAGCAATTAGATCGTAGAGCGACGGAGTCGCGTCCACAGCAGAGCGAGGGATCAAACGGCCTTAAGCTCCGGCAGCTTTTGGAAGGAGGGGCCTGTGGCCATACAAGGCAAATGCATGGTGCCGCACTGATGGTTTAACAGATCCGTGGCGCGGTCTGTCTCGACGTTGGGTCTGTCTTCTCTTGAGGGTCATCAAAATATTGGATGGCTGATACGGAGAGCACGCCGTGAATTAGAAGGACTGTATGCAAAGGTTCAAGCATGCTGGAAGCCGCGTTGAATATTTTTCCTTTTCCGTCTCTTGCGTTAACATTGTTCTTTGCTCATCTTCATCGTCTGCTACTCCCTGCCTTGATTTCAGGTTATATCATATGGTATAGACCAAGGCTCAAGGTATCAAGGATTTGATACGTAAATCACATGTCTCTAAAAAACAACGCTCAGAGAGGGGGTAGCGCAGTTCAAGTTTGGATGGCAAGCGGTTAATTTCAAGATATCCGAATCCTGAAAATGACCGAAAGGAACAATTAACAGCCATTGAGGTGGCGCGCCATTGCGCCTTTCGGATCGCGACCGTTTGCGGCGATCGTCCGGCCGACAACACATATATGGCTAGTTTATCCACAACATTCACATGGTGTTCGTCATATCACGGTGTTCCTAAAGCTTTGGAAACCAGCGTAGAAGGTCGCGATCAGCCCAATACATATCTCAGAGGAAATATTGATGCCATTTCCTCCAGATTGACACCGAGTCAAGCCTAACCTCAACTGGAAAGGGCGGGGCGCACCTCTTTAGCGAATAATTAGGGCTGGCGTTCTTCTCGTCGCTTTTGAAGTGGCTGGCGTCGATCTGCTTCCATGAAGCGCTGTTCCGTCTCGAGTTTCACGACTCTTTCCACCGTGACCTGTCTCGCATTCAGCCAGTTCCCTGGCGCTGACGCGTTATAAGGTCAAAACTTTCCTAATCATTGCCTAACCTGGTGGACACACCAGGGAATGGGTTAAAATCTTGATGCGTGACGACCGGAGGCCGTCAACACATACGTGCATTTCGATCTCGTACGAAAAGTCCCCAGGGGGTGGACAAGAAAATCTACTGGGGGATTTCCACCTGGATGTTTTCGAAACAGGTGGACACCCACCAGTCCGTCCCAACAGGCATTTGTCCTGTAGGAGAACATTCGTTGAGTGTAAATCTTCGAGATTATCTCCTAGGGACAGTTCCATGTGCAATCCTTTCCTGAGGAAGAGATTTTCTTCGACAAACTTGTTCTACTGCACTCACGACTGAATCTCTTTCGTGAGGAATTGCAGTCAATAACAATCACTCTCAAAGTCATGGAAATGAATGGAATTTCTGTTACTCATTAGACGAAGAAACTTGCATGAAGGCCATTATCTCTCACTTGAGTTGTCTCGTGTTGAGCTTCGTGGAGCTGCTGCTGCTGCTGCTCCCTCCTGATCCTTCTTTCCTCTTAGCAATTTTCTTCTCATTGTTCCTGGAAGCTTTCACCCTGAATCTAATTTTTATCTCGGACCTCTCCTAGCTTCACTTTGAATTTCTCCTGAGTGTATTCTGCACGCAAGACCCACTTTGCTGAATTTCTATGTGATAACCATAAGAGATAAATTCAATATTGTAATTTCCTCAAGTCTGGCAGTCTGACAATAAACATAGCACTAGTCAAGTCATCCACTCCAAAATATTGTGATGGATGAGGATGGCATCGAGGGGCACGACTGAATGCCCCGGGTTCGGTGGTGTAGTGGTAGCACACCTGATCGGCAATCAGGAGGCCCGGGTTCAATTCCCGGCCGTTCCCTGGCTTTCTTTCGATCTCTCATGCCTTCCGTCGTCCGTTTCCACTTTCCCCTCTCCGTAACGATTTTGATGCTTTGATGAAGATATACATCACTTCCATCACATTTGCTCTGGCAATTTGAAGATGGCTGCAAGGCTCAATGTGTTGATAGTCGCATGTGGGAGCTCTAGTACTCTGTTGACTATGATAGCGGAAGGAATTTCAAACTTTTTGGAAGCTGGGGGTCCATTATTTAAGCAGTTTGAAGAAGACTGTAGCCAGCCGTGTCAAGCCATTCAAATCTTTGGCGCTGAAGAGAAAGCATCCAGTGTATCCAAGAATCCAGTTCAAATTGTCAACAGTTTAGTATAGGATGGAATTATTTCTATTGTTCATAATTTTTTTGGAATGCTAGCAATGATTATATGTCATGATAGCAGTTTTCAAAACATTGATGCATCAACCTGAATTATCGATAGTGTATCGATGCATTGGGGGGGGATGGATTCAATCCATTCATCGATCCATCAGGACAGCCTTAATTTTTTTTAAATTGCCGTGGAGAATCAGTTGCCAAGCCCGTTCACGTAATTTTTTTTCTTTATATTTGTTCTACACAGTCTTTTTTGGAAATCGGCACCGACAGATGGAAAACTTGTCGATTCTGTCATACCGGCGGATGACGAAACGTCAGTACAGCCATAGAATAAACAAAATGCATGTAAAAAAATTCACTTGGGTTCACCTTAAGCAAAGAGGTAAAATGCCCCAGAACAAGTTGAAAATAGTAATGAAAAACTTAAGCCTGCATACTTGAGAGACAGGCATATAGAGAGGGGGATTCGCCAATGTAGGCTCCCCGGACGGACTGTATTGTACTGTACTCGCCTCAATCCGATGGGGGATTTTCCCTTTAAATTCATTTGCCGATACATCGCGATGGTCGAAAAAACAATCGATACATAGGTTTACCGTGACACCCCTAATTATAACTGACAGATTGATACAACTCATCAACAATGAACTAGATGCAAACGGACTCAAGCAGCTGCCTTCCCCCTGTCCCAGGTGGGGAGTCTGATAAGGCACATGTCACATGATACTCCTTACAGATCATGAGGACAAGTCGTTGCCTTATCAGGGGCCGTCGCCTTATCAGAGGCTGAAGGAGATATGTCTCCTCTTCAGAGCGCAAGGCCGTGGAGGCCATGTTACGTGCACGAGGACTCCTTGAAATGGCGATAGTGGATCTATCTTTTTTACCGTGCTTTTTCGTCCGTAGTTTCCTGTGTCTTTCATTGTGATGTATCTCACGGCAGACTTCTGCTTTCTCTTGTCTGCTAACTCAGGCTTTTGCTGCTAGTACCTAACCAGCACTAGACACGATGGCAGGAAATCAAAAGGTTTTAGTAGCGCCAATAACCTTTCCCGTAGAAAAATTTAACCTCGTATTCCTCTCTGAGAGCATAAACAGGAACGAAATTTGGCATACATTTTCCCTCATCATAGAATCGTTCCAGCAAATTGGAAGATGTAAATTTCATTCCTTTTTTTTCTCACCCCCCCCCTGGTTAGCCACTTTTGGGCGGTTTTCGGAGGTAAGAGACATGAAGCTATTGACACGTAGATGACGAAAAGTGGCATTTTTTGTTGTTTGTGATGCACCATTTCGCCATTAAAAAATGTATATTAGCTATCGTTCAATTTAGCTTTGAGAGCTTGCTCCGGTACAGTTCCCAGTGTTGCCGAATGCCGTACCGAAATTACACGAGATTCAACACCACTTCAACTTTCGTATCGGCGTCTGGATCTTGTTTTTTCTTTTTTTTTTGTGTATCAGACATTTTCGTGAAGAGTTCATGAGTAGAGCTGAGAATGAAGCGGCGGTTAGCAGTTATTGAACGATGTGGTGGGATATGGAGATTTCTTATCCGGACATCCCTGAATTAACAGGAAGGCGCGTACCATGGTTACCATGCTTCCTGGAAATCTTCCCTGCAGGAACGGAAAGCCATTGAAAATTGGTTTTCACATTAATTCATACAACATAATTTTGGAAACGCTGTGTAACATGCATATCGGTTTGAAAAACCTGAGTGAATATGTAATACAGTGATGAACTTGGCAATGACAGATCTACTGATTTCCTGTATAAAAAAATAGGGTGTTTCATATATATCCTCAAGTCTAGATCAAGGGTGAAGTCTAGATCAGGAGAAAAATAACCTCAAAATGAAAATGACATTTCTTTCACATAGGTAACTAGCTGCGGTACAAAAGGCACTCAATCCGGCGGTGCTACACGTAAGATCAAGATTCTCTTTAGTGTTCTCATCGTTGTTGTGTGAGTGTCGCCTCCTTGGTTCAATTGAAGTGCCGCGTTGTCTCTAGTTTCACAACTCTTCCATTTCACCGAGACCGACCTCGCCCCCACAATGATGGAAACGAAGTGGGAATACGAAAAACGCACAAAAAGCTTGAAGCAATATCGTTTTCTTGCCAAAGGCATGACTCAGAACTCCAACGAGCAGAATGACCTTTGTGACGTCATCATTCAGATACAAGACGTCACCTACTACGGAAGCCGGTTTGTTCTAGGATCTGCATCACCAGTCTTGAAAAACATATTTCTTTCCAAGATGAAGGAATCCAGCAACAAGATCGTTACCTTGGAAGGGGTCTCTGTGGAAGGGTTCAAGGTGATCTGGGACTTCATACACGACGAAAAATACGGGACGGAGGACCAAGAAATCGCACTGGCCGTGCTCAAGGACTCACATTATCTTCAAATCGACATCCTATGTGATGAATACTCGGAGAAGCTGAAGAAGATGCTGATGCTTGAAAACGCCTTCACCCTTCTCTACACGGCACAACATCTGAAAATGAAAGCACTAGAGGATGTAGCATCAGATTTCATTAGTCGTAGGTTCCAAGAAGTAATCCCTACTCCAGACTTCCTCTCCATGTCCGTGAAGAACGTGCAGATGTTTCTAGGAAGGGACGACTTGGAAGTATCTTCTGAAATCGACATCTACGAAGCTGTCAGGATATGGCTGAATCACGATCCTTCCAGAAATGCCCACATGCCGAAACTTTTGAACCAGGTTAGACTTGCATTACTTCCATTACAGTATCTTCATCAGAAATTGATCCGCGATCCGGTGATTTCTGGAAATCCACGCTGCCTCTCCCTCGTGATGGAAGCGAAGGATTTCCACTATCCAAATCTACGTGGCACTGTCCCTGAGGAAAAGACAAAGACCAGGGGCACCGGACTCTACAGATTTCCCAATACAGTATGGTGCGTCGGGAACAAGGGACACCAAAACCAGGTACTCTCCCTTAATATAAGAGACTGGTCTGTCCAGGTCCTCACCCCCTATCCATGGCCTGATGACGTATACTTTGGAGAGGCATTCTCGGCAGTGGATAGGAAGCTTTTTATTACGGGGCGAGGAGAGATGAAAGTGTACGACCTGATCAGGAGAGCTTGGGAAGACGCACCTCCACCGCCAGAGAACGTCCAGTGGCCAACATCAGCCGTTGGACTCAACTCCATCTTCGTGTGTGGTGGACGATTCGGAGGGAAGGAGTCCCAAAAGTACTCCAAGTCGGTTTGGCAGTTTGATCTGGGATCGTGGAGATGGATCCAGGCACCGGATATGAAATATGAACGTGGTGCAGCCTCGTCGGTGTTCTTCCAGTCCAATCTCCATGTCATCGGAGGATATCCCAATAATAAGAAGCACGAGCAACTAGACACGAGATCGAAAGCTTGGAATGAGCTGGCAGAATGGCCAGGGAATCAGAATACTCCAGGAGTTGCAATTCATAACGGTGAAATCCATGTTGCTGGTGTTGGTTGCTCCAATAATCCGATGCTTTCACAAATTTATGTTTATGATGCGAGGAAGAACGACTGGCGCCTCATAATTCCCATAAAGAGAAAGCCAAATAATCGCAGCCTAATCTCATTCGATGGAAACCTATACGCCGTCGGGGGAGCGAAGACTCCTTTGGTGGAAATGTACAAAGAAACGGAATGGAAAGTTGTCGCTCGGCTGGGTTTGGGAAAATGTGAAAGGGCCTGTATGATGAATTGGTCGAATGAATGAATATCTCGTTATGCAAATAGAGAGTTTCTCGACTCTCACAATATAAATCTCCACAATTAGAGATCGAAAAGAAAGATCATCGTTGACTCTCATCTCAAATATTGTCTATGAAAGTGCATTGCTATTCATTGATCCTCGCAATGTATAGAGATGCAAGAAAGGTTACTTGTTGGCTTCACCTCTGGAAAACAAAGTCCGTTCTCCAATCTACTCAGCGTTCCTTTTGGATACCAATTTTTCACATTTTCCAGGAAATATTACGCTCATTTCTTAAATTAATGAACGAAATCTAAAGGTTATGATTACGGGTATTTCATTCGTACTCTGTCGCAGACGATACCGAAAGAGATTTTGATGAGATATTGGAATTGAGGTAGATCTTGTGATCCCCTGATTTTGTGTTCTGAATAAAGGATGAATGGAGACGTCTCTCTCGTTGGCATAAGCTTTTATTTTTTTTCTACTAATACATGCCTTTACGAGTATCTCTCTCCTTGTCTTTCAAGTTTCTTCAATGCGATTCTCAACCAATTCGCAACAAATTTGACGGAAAGGGCCACGCCACGCCAAGTGAGCTTGAACCGATATGAAACCTTGCCACCGTCGTAGCACAAAATTTTAGAACAAAATTCCCTAAGCGACGAATTGAAATTGATTGAAAAATATTGTTTCCTTGGAGGGGGTGTCGAAGGAAGGTTCTAGACCATCAAGGACATCATCGACAAAGGGTCTTTCGGAATTGAGGATGCAGACAGAAAAACCGTGCTTAACGTCTGACATTTATTCCAGAGCGACCTCTTTGTCGACGAGCCTGATTTGGAAAGGAGTTGGAGGCCATCATGCAGTGGACGATTGGAAGTACTCGGCCATAAAAAAGTATATGTTACAGCCCAAGGTACGTGGAGGGTACAGGACGTGAGGAAGGCATGTCCATAAGCGGGAACGAGAGAAGCTAGTCTCGGAGCACACCTATGCTCCCTTGCGCAGCAGGATTTTTCCCCATTGCAAAAGCCGACCGTAGCCACCGAAAAATGACGGCTGCAAGTGTCTGCTACTCTTTTTCCATCCGTTTTTTTTTCCTATTTAGTATCTACCAATATGTGAAAGCATAATTACGTAACCATTTTTTTTATTAACTGTCAAATGAAGCGGAGAGGACGGCAAATGGTTTATAGAGACAAATATAATGACCCAGTGGCCAGCTTTGGACAACTGGGATCCTAAGAAAATCCTTGATATCCTATTTTCTCAGAGACGGATGATGAGGAGCATTTGACCGTTCAAGTTGCGCAACTTGCATCTACCTGAAATTCTGTAAATTTTTCTACATACGTGGTAGGTGAACACCTAAGAGTGAAACTTCATCTAGGCTATTTTCTCCCTCCGAGCATCTTCTGCTCCTTGATTCATGATTCTGGTGCAGAAAAATCCTGCGGCTAAAAATTTTTAGAGATAAATTTCCTTCTCGGGAGAGTTCCACCATGTATTGTGACGCACAAGACATGCATGGACATTTTCCTCATTCTTTCGAGTCCAACTTCAATGCTATTACGTTAGAAAGGCCCTTTGATAGTTAGGAAAGTCAAAGGAATGTCACTACATGGAGTCGGTATGCATCGCTTTCCTCTATAGGAAACCGCTGAAGTGGTATGAATGCGTGAGGGAGCGAGAGAGTAACCTACCGCCTCGAGAGCTCGGAAGGAAGTGACATGACCTGTGCGGGTCGTCTGGTTTTGTGAAATGGATGATTAGATGGCGCATGCGTATTGCATAGGTGCGCTCTACTGCGCTGAGAATTTCAATCCCCTTATGAGTCTCAGCTGGTACAGCCTGATCCCGACGTTCGATTCCTCCCCCAGATTTCCTAAGGATAGGCCTTGAAGACAACTAAAGTCATATCCATATTTTCGGAAATCACAAACATCGGAATAAAACCAGACATGGACCCTACATGGTTTCTTTCAATATAACATCCTCTAGGGAGCATAGGTATCTGTCATTATTTCATTTAATTTGCATATATCGAATTGCGGAATCGTTTTAAAAGGAATGGAATGCACTTCTGAGAGAACACGCGTACCTCTGGTGCAGGCACAAGTTCCTTCCCTACTTGTTGTTTGCTACCATAGCTGCAAAACTTGTTCGTCCAGAAACGAGTGCATCCTCGTAAGCCGAACGACTGGGACGCCAAATATGAAGATAGTGCCCCTCTAGCAGAAGGAGTCCCCTGCTCTCGTTGCGGGCACGTTCGTGGGCCTTGTCTCCTATGAAGAAAACGCGGAAAGTCGTGGCCTCGTGCTCCTTTGGCTGATGTTTGCATCAACAGATTTGGCGGATTGGAAATACCGTGGCGCAATTTGATCTTGAAAAAGGTGAGAGGGCTTGTCTCGTGCATGAATGGGTGCAAGTCGGGGAAGTGAACGAAACGCGTTTTCCCTTTCTTGCTGTTTTAGGCTTAATTATAGGAAGAAAATCACTGGGAAAGGATGCTGAATCAAAATATCTCATTACATATGCAAATGTTGAGGATGATGTCTGCGTAATGTCGATAGGGACAAAATATTTTGACGGGGGAATTCCAAAGACATGACGACCGGCGGATGTCTCTATGACTGGATTTTGTCTCTCCTAGGTTTCTCAATCGATCTCCACCATCGATTTGTAATTTCCTGCAGATGGTCCAACTCATTTCAGATTTTTTTTCTGAGTTGACCTTTAACATTAATTTTGGGCGCAATTTCTAGTGTGACGCACCATTCGAAAGCCCTTGTTAGAATTTCTTTTCACGTTGTAAAAATGTTGACATTTGATCCTACTACGGTCAAACTGAGATGAAAATGCAAAGGCGCCATCTCTGCACGGATTAAATAACTACATTGAGATGCTTGGCCAAGACCTACTTCAGAAATCCGTTGTAGGCCTACATGATTTTCACACTTTCGCTCATAAGACGGCCTGCAGGCCGCTAGGAATACCAAATCTACAGGGAAAATTATGGACGATGTTCTCTTTCATCTTCTGTTGGGGGGATGACATTCGTATTGTCATCTCATTCACTAACTCCGATGTGACTTCCTCACTAAGCCTGGATCAATTTCCCTTTTCATGTTTTTCTAGTACATGACTACTTTTTTCATATCACTTAATACGTGATAAACCAAACATGTTTAAAAGGCGTCTGTTGGCAATGAATGGTCGGGTCAAGCGTAAGGTTCAGGCTTTAGATAGGAGGGGTGGGGGGAACCATTTATTTTTTGAGGGCATCACGAGTGAAAGTTGGCAGGCAAATTTCAGCAGTTTCTTGATGTTTGAGAAAAGGTACTGTAAAAATACTATATTAATGACTAGCCGACCCGTGGAAGACTTCCACGAACTCTTTGACAAGAGTTCCCGAGTCCATTCTGAGGCCTTAAAACTCATTGGCTCTCTCAACGCCATAAGCAGCAGCTACTCTATCCCTTGAGTGACCGGAACCCTGTACTCGCATTGATCGACGCTTTTTCCTATTGATCACAACACGGCCTGCATCGTCCGTAAAGTCCATCACCATCACTTTTCATGCAAACCTGAGTGAAAAATACAAATATGGAAACGGGATGGGAACGACGCGACCAGCAGCTTCCTGGTGATCCAAGGATAAGCCCCCCTGTTCTATCCGACCCAGATGGGATCCCGCTGCTTTCACCCTTGGGAGTTATTCTCCTTCGAGAGAATGAAAATGGGACTCCCAAGTGTTGTACTTGAGTTTTCCCGTGTGAAAGTTCGTATCGAGGGGTGAACACCCCTTTTTTAGGCCGGGGGTGCAAGGCATACAATGACTCTCTCCCATTCTCAAGAACAGATCCGACAGTCGCGAAGGTCGGAGAGAAAGTGCGAGCTCGAGCGCGTGGGACGGGCACCCCAACCCGCGGAAGCCTTCCACGAACTGTTTCTCGGGCATTCCCGAATTTAGTCGGCAATTCTAAAACTCAGAGCGGCTGCTGTTTATATCGTTGAGAGTGCCGCTATCTCGTTCTCGAGAATGACCTGTGGAAGACTTCCATGAACTTCGGGTCGGTCTTGGCGAAGGGTGTCTAACTGCCGACGAAATCAGCTAGCTGATGAAGAGGACTTTGCGGTCCGGACGTAAACAGTTGGCTTTGGAGAAGCGTAGACTTTCCAATCTGTTAGCAATCGAAACTTGAGTGTAAGATTTGCTAATGTGGACCCAACCACTGCTGAAGGGTTCCATCCGTCCCCTAGCTTAATCACGTTTGACATCTCTGGCCTTGGCTAACTGTAACATTATCGGGAATCCACGAGATCAGTTAGCGGCCCTTTGAACAATAAGCGGCAGCCGCTCTCCCGTTCTCGAGGACGGATCTGACAGTCGCGAAGGCTCGAAAAACTGCGAGTTCGAAAGCGAGATGGACCCCAATCCGTGGAAGACATCCACGAAATCCGGGTCAGCCGAGGCTAAGCATGTAACATTTTCGGGTATTCACGAGTCCGGTCAGCGGCCCTATTAACGCTCTACATAGCAGTCGCTCGGAAACCCCACTAAGAAGTGGGGGGGGGGGGGGGGGGGGGGGGGGGGGGGGAAAAAAGGTGAGAGGGCTTGTCTCGTGCATGAATGGGTGCAAGTCGGGGAAGTGAACGAAACGCGTTTTCCCTTTCTTGCTGTTTTAGGCTTAATTATAGGAAGAAAATCACTGGGAAAGGATGCTGACAAAATATCTCATTACATATGCAAATGTTGAGGATGATGTCTGCGTAATGTCGATAGGGACAAAATATTTTGACGGGGGAATTCCAAAGACATGACGACCGGCGGATGTCTCTATGACCGGATTTTGTCTCTCCTAGGTTTCTCACTCGATCTCCACCATCGATTTGTAATTTCCTGCAGATGGTCCAACTCATTTCAGATTTTTTTTCTGAGTTGACCTCAGAAAAAAATGACAGGTGTCATGCGAAATACGGTCCGGGCGAAATGGAGTCCGGATACTCCTAATGCGCATGCGCATGAAGAGTGACGTAGATTCACTGATCCCGCCCCTTCGGAGCCTGTCCGGGTTCACCACGTGCGTGTCACATGCACACAGGAATCCTGCCTTCCAGGCGCAACTTGACATGGCAGGGCAGGCACAAGAGGGACGAGTATCTTAAATTAAATGATCCATCTACACAAAGACGAACTGAATTTTGTAGTTGGATTTTTTTTTATCCGGTACACGAGAAGTATGAGCTCCCTCTGACCCTCGGACACAATTTGGCAAGTGTAGAATGGAGACCCCTCAGTTGGATTTTTTTTTTATCCGGTACACGAGAAGTGGAGTCTTCCTCGAGCCCCGCAGGGAATGGCGTAATGATTACGGAGGGAAGAACCTCCTCCCTCATATGCATACGTACGCCAGGACATCCCACTTTCCCTGAGCAGTCCCTCGGCAGTGGGTCGCCGAGAGCCAAAGTGAGTGGACGCACTCACGGCACGCGTGAAGCCGTGCCGAGCCTTCACGCAGACCCACCTTCCCTGAGCAGTCCCTCGGCAGTGGGTCGCCGAGAGCCAAAGTGAGTGGACGCACTCACGGCACGCGTGAAGCCGTGCCGAGCCTTCACGCAGCTGCCGCACAGGACCGTGCGGACTATTAGAGGAACTGTGGTGACGGTGGTCCTCCACCGGACAACTGGGACGCACGAGGACGACCCTGAGGCTCCCTCATCAGCGTGAGGCTGTTATTTGCCACTAACCCCATTCACTTATCCCTGTTGTCTTCTTGTGTATTAAATTGTGCGTAGTGTCCGATTACGCACCTTTATATATAAACCCGGAGTCCTGAGTAATTCAAAGGAGTCTTCACCTTGGAGTCAACGATAACTATTGGACGGACTTCCTGCTGCCGATCACAAAGGTCTCTCTTACGGACCTCTCCGAACATCGCAACCTTCGCAGATAACATCTCCAGATACTTTTCCTGATAACTCTCTGGAGATCCCCGCACTCCGGATTCTATCACCATCTGGCCTTACAGGCCCAGTTAATAAACCCCATCTTATAGGGGCCTCCGAAGCAATCCTACAGAGAAGTATGAGCTCCCTCTGACAATTTCAACGGTATATTTATGTTTGTTTTTATTATTATTTTTTTACTATCTACGAATACTTTGATTTTGAGGAACAGACAACGGGAGAAGACCTCTCCGTTCACTTTCGTGTCACTGAGGATTTCCCAGTTTTTTTTCTCTTGAGAATTAAGAAAATGTCATGCAGTTCTGCTTACAGATACACCCAGATGGATAATCCCTAATCTTCATCATCAAACCAAAATCCCATTTATCTTCACTCTTGAAGATTGAATCATGAAAACATGGAGAAGTGAAGATTGGAGATATTTAATTTCCTTTTGTTCCTATTTACTACTGTTGAGGGTATAATCCTTGAGTAAGATTATCTCTGTCCCCGTTGACTGGCGCCAAGATCATAATCAGAGTAGGATTGCCTCCACCTGAAGGTGGATTAGCAGGGGTGGAGGTAACTTGTATAAATACAAGTATTTTACCATTTTTTTCTGACCTTTGGTCGCTCGTCCCCTTTATTGTGGTCTTGATTTGTGATACTCGTTTCTGTTCTACGGCGTTGTATCATCGGTATCCTTCAAAGTTTTCTTTTTCATCCTTCATCGTGCATATTCGTTTCAACGTCTCTCCCTTTCACGTGAGTCTGCGCCCATATTTACTCTCCTTGCATGTTAAATTCGGTTGTAGTTCCATTTATTTATTACGTAAGGACGCTAAATAGTAAATACATTTTTGCTCGGTTGACGATAGAAACCCATATATACATGAATATGAGTCTGTTTTGCACGAGCAGGAACTACGAACACCTCGAGGCATCCGTGTCACGAATAGGAAATGCTAATCAGGATTTAATTCACCTATAAATGGGATTAATGTATGCATTGGAAATACTAACACTCTATATCTCAAGACTTTCCAGACGTTCTATTCTATTGACAGGGCGGAGCAAAAATGTGTCAATAAAAGGTATATTTTCTTATATTTTCGTAAAACACCTAAAACTCCTTGAAGTTGAAGTGTATTTCTGGCATTTACTCATTTAACATGAACAAACGCCAATCAAAGTTTGGAATTTTTTTATTCCCGAAATTTGGCACGTAATACTTGTATACAGACCTTGGCACAAAAACGTTCTGTGGAAATGAAGGCACCTTGGAACAGGAATACAGTTTTTTATAATGAGGCAACATGGCAACGAAGCAACAAGAATGAATGTCCAGCAACTTCATTGTGTATATAGCAAATTAAAAATTCAGACATATTTAGTTTAGCATTCTGAATTGTCAGGCAGAGCTAATGGCCTCTATGGTCACTAGATTTTGATCCCTAGTGATTTTTTTCCCTCTGGGGCTACATTAAAGGCATTCTTTATGAAAAGGACAAAGTTCACAGATTTGAGCAACTTGAGTGGGAATATCTCTCGTGCCATGAACCAGAAAAGTGTTAAAATTCTCATAGATATTGATGACAATGCAATTGCCAGGGCTGAGGAATTTATGGAAATCGATGGTTGACACATTGAACCAATTTGTTGAATAAATCCCTAATTGTTATGATTTTTAATTCCCAAAACGCTCTATTGCTCAAAAGATACCATGATAACTGCAAGTAGTTGTTGCAATGGCAAATAGCAAAATTTGTATCGAATCTGTTAAAATTTCCTTTCCATTCAAATGAATCAAAGAAATTTAAACACCAGATGTGGGAAATTAGTGCTCGGCCATGCCAAAGTGTAAGAGGAAAAGATCTGACATCATTCCAAGGTTGGTATGTAGTCAATCTCCAAAATAAATAAAAAATGTTTTTCAAGATCTATAATAAAAAATTCGCCCATAGGTAGTCACTCTATGGACAACCTGTACATACAAATAAAATTTGACAGCAGCATGAACTCTTGCTATACTAGTCACTATCTTGGTGACAGGAGAACACCATGGACAGTAGTAATAATTACTTACATGAAAAAGGATTGCACAGGTCTTAGTTTGACTTAGAATGTCAGCAGCCACATTTCAATCCCTTAGGACATCCTTGGACATCAGTTTCCAAACCCACTAATGCTTCAATTCCTTTTCCCAGGTGAATAATGGAAACTTACAGTGGGGTACGCTGCTACCTGGCCAGTGGATCCTATCCCCAGAATGCCACTGAATCTGCGAAGAAGTCAATTCGTCGCCAGGCTGCCAAGTTCTCATTGGAAGGTGAGCCACTGTATTCAACTTCTTGAATACTAAGGTTGAGTGACCACTTTGTATGAGGGTCCACAAGGAAGAAAGACTATTCAGGGACACATGCACCTTTCACTCTATAGCAGCATAGCCCCATGTTATGTACTTCTCATAGCTTCCTGTACACCTCTCATGTGGATGTCTGCAGTCTACATCCTTTGGAAGAGTCTAGAGCTTACTTTTGAAGGCACAAAGAACTGCTTCCTGTTCACCCCTTTTGCACTCAGTTTTTCACTACTCTGGCATATGACAAGCATACATTTAGAGTATGACTTTTCCTCACTTTCGCATGTACTTTCGAAATGTACTTTGAACTGAAATGTTCAACACTTTCAACTGTACAGCGACATCATTCTGATGTCGCTTGTGCATTTCTGAACTTGCTCTAAGTTTAAGTCCATAAAGTACCAAGAATCGAGCAAAGGGAAATCTATGACAGTAATTCGCAATGCGAAAACAATACAATGTGTGAAATGGCTGTGGGGTTAAACTCTGTCAACATGAAAGTGCTGCAAAAAGGTATGAAAGTCACAGGGTACAAAGTTCAGTATATGCATAGGGCATATGATGGTGGTAATTGACTGGAAACAGTTCAAAATCAATTGCAGCAGCGAATCTTCTTCCTTTTTCTTAGCCTCCAACATGTTCTCATCTTGAAATTCCAGCCATGTTCAATGCATACCTCCTTTGTTGATAAGAATGCAGATATTGGTGCCTTCTTAGAAAAGAAAGTAGACGACCTTTGCTGAGGATGTGGTCTGTCAAAATAAGAAATGCTCGGAAGCTGAGAAGTGCATAACATTGGGCCATGCTGCCATAGAGTGAAAGGCATGGATATCCCTGGGAAAAAATGTCGACCTTCTTGAAAGGCACTTACAGCTCTCATGCAAGTCAAGCTTTAGAAGGCAATATCAATATCCCTGGATTCATTCATACATGAGCACCAGTGTAAGAATTACTTCACAGGATGAAAGTTCATTATGTTAACAAGAAAATGTCAAATTGTTATGAATGACACAATGAGACATTAGCAAGGACATAAATTGTCATGGATTTTGCATAACCTAACTTTTTGAGTGTAATGAAACCACATGATAAAATATGGAAACTATAATCTGAGAAAGTACACTATGCATCAATACAAGGTGCATATTTTCTCATTTAAAAGTAACTTGAATGGATAAAAAATTTCTGTGGAAATACAAAAAGCAATATTCACAGGCTTAACATTTAAATTTAACTTATATTTTTTAATAGCTTAACATTTCAGCTGCTTAACTGGATAGTTCTTCAAATTCAATTAAAAATACAAGCTCCATTAGAGCTGACATACATTGTATTCCATCTGTTATAATTGCACTAGTAAAATTACTGCATTTCACACCATAGGTGAGACTCTATATTATTTGGGAGAGAAGAAGGTGGTGAAGAGGAGAGTCATCACTGATGAAAAAGAAAAAAGGGAAATTCTAGAAGAATGCCACAATAGTTGTGGCCACTTTGGTGAGAAGAAAACATTGCAATAGGTCTCAGAGAGATTCTATTGGCAAAGTATGGTGCAAGACATAAAAAATTGGGTAAGTCATAACACCACAATCATGATATTCAGAATTGAAAAAGGAAAGCATCATAACACATCACTGCTTTATAATTTTCATGCAGTTCAAGAAGCATCTTAGTAACAAGGGCAAGTTTAATTTAGTGGTAAGTTATTGAAATAGTTCATCTTTTCTGAATCAAAATTTCAAGGATTTCTGATGTTTGGAGCCTTATTACAAGCCATGCTTTGTATTTCCAAATCAATCCCAATATTTATCAGAGGATACTCAGAAGAAAGGGAAGGTAAAGTAACAGAACTTTGCAAAAGAGTAACTCCCATGAGGTTGAAAGCATAGTTGAGCCATTCTTTAACCAAAAAGCATTTAGCGCTTGGAAACACCAAAATATACCCATGATATGCCGGCTCAGGTTGGTGGTCCCCTGAGAAAGACAGCTTATTACAGATAGAGGAAAATGTAATAAGGAAATAAATCAATTTTTCTCCTAAAGTTCATCTGGAAGTTAAGCATTCTAGAGGACTACATTTTATTTCTATGAGGAAGGGGATATATTTGCTTTCAGAGTTGACATGGTTTGCACAATATTTTCTGCTGTCTTATTCCATCTAGATATCCCACTGTGATCGCTGCCAACGAAGCAAAACAAAGTGGCAGCTCCTGAACTCAAACCAATAAAAGTGAGCAGCCCATGGAACATGGTAGGGATCGACCTGATGGGACCATATTCCAAGACACCGGCAGGCATGAAATATATCCTGACTGTGGCAGATTATTTCACCAAATGGGTGGAAGCCTTTCCTTTGCCTTCCAAGGAGGCAAATCACGTAGCAAGATGTCTTGACTCGTTGTTTTATCGGTACGTTGTTTTCACCAGCTGGAAATAACTATTAATGACAGTTAATACCTTTCTTCTTGGAAATTTGTCAAATAAATCAGCATTGTAATGAGTCTCTCAACTGATTGAGGACTTTGACAATCTCAGATGAACGAAATCTGTCCTTATTCTTAGTACGATCCTTGGGGCTGAGAACCTATCTGATCAGGGCACAGAATTCTGCAACAATGTATGAAACTAGATCGGTTCAAGATGCAAATGTAATTTCCTTCTTGATGATATGTTTGATATTTTATCATTCAATTTTCAGATCAAAGAAGAACTTTTCAATCATTGGAAAATTCAGCATCGTGTTTCTGCTGCTTACCACCCACAAACCAATGGCTTAGATGAGAGGACAAACCAGACACTCCGGAAAGGAATTGAGAGAATGGTTGATGAAGAAAACCAATGGGATAAGTTTCTGGAGCCTGTCTTGTTTGGATACAGGACATCTATCCATTCTTCCACAGGCTTCTCACCTTATGAGCTAATGTTCAAGAGGAAGCCACGTTTGTCCTGCGAGGTGAATTTGAAGTTATTTCCTAAATAATCCCTTCAGGTATGCATGGCAGCACAAACATATGAAGGGGAGATAAATTATGCAATATGAACAATTTACCTTCTTTAATTGAAGTGCAACACCTTCGCACCCTCATGTAACCTGTCATCAATGCAGAAGTAAAAACTAGTAACTTTGAAATAAATAAAAAATCAAGCCTGCATGGGAAGTTACTGTGGACTTCATCTGGGAAGTGATTACAGATAACTACCAAATGATTCCTCTTACATTCCTCTTAAATACATTCCTCTTAGATGATGTCTCCAGGATTTTAGCTGAGTCCTTCTCAAACACAGCTGAAGGACTCCAGCTCCTTCAAGGATATCAAACAATTCATGGTTTTACTTCTTTTGATAATCCATTGAAGGATGTCATTCAAATGCATTACAATGATGCTATGAATTTTCTTGTTTCTTTCAGGCCTGCAGGAGAGCAACAGATCAGAATATATGACTCTCTCATGAAGCGCAATTTGAAACTGAACCGTTCTATGGAAATTCAACTGGCTCAAATTTATGGGAGAAATCAGGGGAGTCGGACTGTTGATTTTTATCCAGTGCAAAGACAAACAGATGGGACAAGTTGTGGTGTTTTCGCCATAGCAAATGCAACAGCTTTGTGCCATGGCTTGGATCCCACAACGCTTGTATGATATATAATGAAAAGTTGATGCGAAAGCATCTTTTGGCATGCATTACCAAAGGAAACTTTGAACCTTTCCCTGTGGTGCATAACAAAAGGCCAAAGTCAACAATTTCATCTCAAGTGGTAGAGCTTTACTGTATTTGTAATATGCCTGCCTCATTGCATGACAAGATGGTAGAGTGTGAAAAATGCCTCAAATGGTTTCACTTCAAGTGTGTTGGCTTTGTGGATGCACCACAGACTTGGTCATGCATGTCTTGCACACAAGGACAGTGCTAAGGACGAATGTCACTATTTTCCATCTTGCCTAGCTGACTAGGAGCAGACCAAGTATGATGGTGTTCTCAGAAACCTCTTCTCTAAACCACATCTGCCATGGACACTACCAACAAGGGTGATTCTTCCTGGAGGACAAGAATTGTGCATATATATCTGATTATTGGTAATGATAATCTTGTAATCTATATGCCACATATGTTGACAATGTTCCTTTTGGCCTATTTTGTGTGACACTCCCTGTATCCCTTCCACTTTTTCCAGTTCCTTTTGGTCTTTACATTAAACGATGCATAGCCTAACATAAATGACCACTTTCATGTATATCTGCTGAGGCAATAAATGATCATCATCACTGTTTCCTGGCATTCTACACAATACAAAACAAAATACTCTATGCTTGATGGGGAGTTTCAACTCTGACCCAATACGCAGTTTTCCTTCGCAAATCGCTTATGCCAACGCCAATACCATTCCAGTCACTTCCATCAAGTTCCTAACGTTAGCTATGTGGAACGATGGGAGAGTGCCTGACGAAGACCTAGTAATAGGATGAAAATAGAAAAGGAGCTGCGGGATTTGATCCTGTTATTAGCGATAGCATATCGTTACCGTCCTTATTCATGAAAGAATGTTTGGTTAGGAGTACTATTCATGAGGGTTACAATGATCCTGAAACCGGACAGATTATGGCGCCCGAACAGGTTCTCGCACGAACTCCATGCTAAATATGGTCCGAGCTGATCGCGCATGCGCAGTGTCTTCCTCTTTCCTCAGCAAGGAAACACCAGTGAAATGCACACACCAAATGTATTTGAGATTTTATACCACTGCAACAGATCCATGTGAAAAACAGAGGCAGGGAGCTTGCAGCGGACACTGACAGTGAGTGAGAGACAGAGGCTTCTAGGTGAAGGACAAAAAAAAGGGGTGGAGGCAGCGCTGTTGCTTGTCTTTTACATCCACGCAGACAGGCGCACGCACGGCAGGCGGCAGCGAAGTGGCGGTGCCGCACACCGTGGAAAACTGGTTTTCACAATACTGCATTGAGTATTTCAGGTGCTACGGAGCTACCAGACAAGCATGCGACGAGGTGCAATTTTCGTTGTAGCCGATGCTTTCTTTTTTGCATCTCATCCGTTAATAACCTTCTTTTGGGGAGCCGTTTCCTAACTTTCCTAGGGCTTGAAAAAATGGCTCTAAGCGCACGCGTTCCAGGCCACATGCCCATCAAGAAGATTCATTTTCATATCCCGGCAAGGAATTTCACGGATTTGTTTTTTAATCTAGCCAAATTGTTAGTCAATGTGTTTTTTTCTCCATGAAGGAATTCCCTCTGTTTCGAAACAAAAATAGAACTGGAAGAAACGCGATGCGAGTGCTGCTGGTGAGTGTCGGCAATGCTTCCAGCGGCAGAAAAAGCACCGGAAAAATTGTGAAGATGCCGAAGAGGGCTACTCTGAAAGATATAGAAATCAGTAGACGGAAAGAGTCATCACAGCATTCAGTTCCGGAATTTGTTGATCAGACATCTTATTATGAACTCTCCCGGCGCTAAGTGCTTTGTATTTTTTACATTTTTACGCAAGCATTGTTCAATATTTTTAAATTTTATTATCTTCAATCCAATAACGCCTTTTGTGCTTAACCCTTATGCCAAAACGAGTGATGGGAGAAAAGAGAGGAGTCGTTGCTTTTGCAAGTCATGCCACGGAAGGATCATTTGAAAAGCGCCCCAAGAATGGCATCAATCATACCTACAAAGGAAAATAGAGTTTAAATTCAATTTTTTTCTTGATTGCAAGATTAAGAGTACAAGAATGGACTGGTATCACTTAGCAGGAACTCACTTCATCTCCGTTGCCTTAAATATATTTTTGAATGGAAATTTCTCCTCGGTCACCCATCTTCTTCTTCCATCCAGGGCCAAGGTCTCCATCTCAAGAACCATGATGTCCTCATTTCCTCGTCGCTGTGTCCCTCCAAGGACAAAGAGACGTCCTTTGTCACCTATCATTCCGTGATGTTGTCTTTTCATGTTCAAAGATGGAAGTGTCTCCCAGGCCTCTCCCCCTTTCACACTGAACCTCCACACCTGCCCCCTGGTTTCGTCTCCTCCGATTCCTCCCGATATGTATACATGATCGTTATAGATGGTGGCTGCGTAGGAGTGGAGAGAAACGGGAAAGTGATGAGGGAAGGGAATCCACTCTGCCGTTCTGGTGTCGAAGCACTCGCAGTTGGAGATCGGTCCTCTTGCTTCTGGGTTCGCACCCCCCATGACTAGAACTGTGTGAGGGTCCCACATCACCGAAGCAGCGAAGAGTCTTTTATTTCTCATCGGCGAGAGGGGCATCCATTTCTCAGATCCTAGGTCTAGGGAACGTACTTCCTGTGAATTTCCCGCCCCTCCAAAAAGGAAAAGGGACTCCTGAACGATAGTTCCCGTGCTTCCTAAAATGAAGAATGGACGGGGGATGTGGAGTACCTCATCCCATCCGTAAGGGGACTCGTTGGGATCCTTCCCCTGCAAATGGAATATGTGAACTTCTCCCCCTTTGCAATGGATAAGCCTGTCTTTGTGGGCAAGAAACACATCCGCTGTTCCAGTGGGCACTTGCACCCAGAGGTTCTTGTGGGGCTGAGTCACTTCCCATACCCCTGATGGTCCGTATTCACCTTTTCCCATGGCGAAAATCCTCTGCATCCCTAAATGGCGATACAAATAGTACCAGAATCCGATTTGCATAATCATCACTTATCAAGGAAAATTTATGAACAGCAAATGAGCATGATGTGCTTCACGGATGATTTTGAGGGGCATCAACTATTCCTATATTTACTCCTAGGTTTCTGTCGGAAGCGATCTCAAGGAAATTACTTTATTCATGCTTTCGGGATATCCACCCGATATCACATGAAAGCATAATAATGACAATAAAACCTTTTTATATTCTTCGTATTCTATAGTCTCCGTGTTTCAGGACAGGGATCAAAGAGAAAACTCTTAAACATGGTTTATCGATGTGATTAAGCATTTACAGGTATATTGGCTGCACTCGGCTAATGTATCCTGTCGTGTACATAGTCACCAAATTGCAAGATATCCTGAGTCGCAGCAACTCCTTGTGCTGCTCTTCATCTTAGTTTTAGGATTTAAGTATTTTCCAACCACCCGAGTAACGCCGGAAGGACGAAAGAATGTTCAAAACATTTTTTAAGTACAGGAAAAGTGCGATGAATATCTATGGAAACGTTCTCTTGACCATTTCAAGAGTTATAAATATAGGTATGACAATGGCCTTGCTACCCTGCCAGGGTCATCATTCACCTGGCCATCTTCAGATCTGACCGAGTGTAGTCCACTTCATTGTGAAGCGAGATCGCATTGCCAAACGTTCTTCCGCTCTACGTGTCGAACCTCAAAATCCCCGATAGGCAAATCTCTCTCTCAGATAAATTTTCATCACCTACTTAGTCATTTCCCCCTCCGGAGTTTAGTGTTGGAAAAAAATAGCCTAAATGAAGGGTTTAATGGCACCTAGATCTACTTTCTCTTGAAAAGTTAACCACGCTCTCGAAGGTTTCACCTAAGATGCAATGCTTTGCCCTTCCATGAGCCATTCCTCACACCATTTCATGGAGGGTACCAGCTCAAATAGCCTCCATGCATTTTCCGAGTCGAAATCGTCTGGAGTCTCCCTGGGCTGGATTAACTCTTTATAAAGTAAATAAATGATGCCTATGCATTCTCCTTAGGTGTTCATAGGAAAGCAAAGGTGACTTTGGAAAAGTACAGGGGACTAATTTCAACTTCATGAAGTATTCACTCGCCACATCCATGAACATTCAGGCGGTGTCTGCCTTCAGTTGTATGTATCTTTTTTGTTCAAGCAGAGCTAGAAAGCTCTGCGTGAATAACAAAATCATATTATTAAAGAAAAACGCATTATTATTAAACGTCCAGATACTGCCCTTATGAAGCAACATCAAGGAAACTATATTGGTAATCAAATAACACCTTAACCCTCACAGTCCCAAATTAATTCTGTGCGAGATAAAAAAAAAGTAACTGCCAACACAACTTCATTCATATGTATTCAACAACATCAAAAGCAATTGCATATAACAATGGCTGTCAATAGATGAAAAAATTAGGCATTTATTCGTGAGCCATTTATTCGATTAATGGGCCGATGAATAACATTTTCATGGATCCTTAGTTCCTCGTTTAATGTGGCAAATGGAAAATAGGGCTGATGAATGCAGGATAGTTAAACGTTAGAAAAGAAGGGCATCGAGGAACTCGGCCAGTCAGGCAACCCATACCGTAAGGGTGCAGCAATGTCAGCTAAATGACTTGATGTGTAGAGTGACACCTTGAGATGACTTCAAAGTCACTCACATATTGTACTAGCGATTTTGTTTGCCCGAAGGGCAAACAAACTCGCTATGGTCGCGCCTTCGGCGCTCTATTACCTTGGATTGTGATGAATTCATTTATTTTTTCGAAATAGGAAACACGTATTTAGAGTAAGTCCCCATTGAAATACGTGACATATGGGGACGAAAGACTTGATTTTCATCAAAATCATTATTTCTATTATTTCGAGTGTGCCTAACTTGAAATCTTTTCATGTGTCGCTTTTTTGTAAGGATGGAGAATACATTTTGAAATGCTTCCCTCCTATAATCTACGCTATGGGGAGATATTTCAAATGCAGGATTTTTACTGTACTCAGCAATAAAACAAATACTTCTGGGGGAAGTTTAATTTCCTCTTCGTTTCGTTGGATCAAAAAAAAAATCAGGAAAATGGGACTGAAAAAAAGTGCCATGATGGGTTTTAACGAAATTTTAATTTATTCTGAAATGTAGACTCAGGGAACTCCATGCCACGCAGTTTCAGCCTGATACGTTTCCTCTTTTTGCTGGGTCAAAAAAATTTTTTTGGGAAAAGCGACCCACCCAAAAGCTGTGCTCTGGGGAGATGCACAACAAAATTTGAATTTTTCCTTAAATCAACATCACGTCTGTTATGCGTGCGCCAGTTGTTACTTTCCTATCGCTGGGATATGAAAAATTATTCGAAAACGTTACGTCCCCAAGAAATATACCCCCAAAATTTGTTGGAAATTTGACATGACATTTGAGGTCAGTGCGTCAGCAGTCACGTTCTTGCCAAGTTTCAGCTTTCCATGTGTCTCCGTTTGAATGAAGCAAGGAAAACTATTTGAGAATATGTTCCCCGAAAAGGTGTCATGTATCATCAAAGTATAATTTTTCCTGAACTAAGCATGTGAAAAGCTACTTGTGTCAGTCAGTCAGCTACTCACGATCGTCTATATATAAAGTTTTTTTTTCTTTACTCTGCTATCCCTCAGGTGCTTCTTTGCCGAGTTTAAACTTTCTAGCCTTTTTGCTGAATCAGGAAAATCGAGAAAATACGCATTTTACAAAATATGTGCCCTCGGGCGTTTTAACCGAACAGTACCATTTTTGCCGAAATCAATCCTCAGTGAACAACATGCTCACAAAGTTTCAATCTAATACGTTTGTCATTTCGATGTTGAAAAGAAGTCATGTTTGGAAAAGCCGACCCAACCAAAAGCTATGCCCGGAGGGGATGCACCATGAAAGTTGAATACTCTCTTAACTCAATAATATCATGTCACTAATAGGTGTACCAAGTTTCACCTTTTTTCCCATTTCTCTCCAATTCGCCATGACCAATTTTTTTAACAGCGCCCCTTAAAAAAATTCCCCCAGGGGATGTATCGATACTCATAATTTTTCTTTAACTCCTTGTCTCAGTAGTCATATTCATGCAAAGTTTCAGCTTTCCATGTTCATTAGTTTAACTGATGCAAACAAATTATATGAAAACATCTACCTTTGAAATTTGTGCCCCCAGGGCATCCACTTCCAAAGTCTGAATTTTTTCTACATGCAGCATCCCAATAGGTAGTTATGTACCAAGTTTCATCTTTCCACACTAGCTCAATAACACCTGACCGATAATTGGGAGGCATGGGTTGAACTCCTGGCCATTCCAAGGATTTTCCTTTGGCTTCTCTTGCCTTCATGTTCCATTACTCATTCTCCCTCTATAATATTACTTTTGCTTGAAAACGTCGGTCCCCAAAAATATGCCCTGAGGCCATGGACCTAAAATTTTGCACTTTTCCTGAACTCAATGTCTCGGTAGGCACGTCCATCCCAGGTTTCAGCTTTCCATGTCTCTCCGTTTTATTCAAGCAAAAGTAATATTATAGAGGGAGAATGAGTAATGGAACATGAAGGAAAGAGAAGCCAAAGGAAAATCCTTGGAATGGCCAGGAGTTCAACCCGTGCCTCCCAATTATCGGTCAGGTGTGGTACTGCTACACCACCGAAACCGGGACATCCAGTCGTTCCTATCAATGCCATTCTCATCCGTCACAATATATATTTAAAAAAAAAATTCTCCCTCCAAAATGTATACCACCAGGGCATGTACCTCCAAAGTCGAATATTTAGTATATTAGAATATATTAGATTTAGACTTACCGTCTCTAAGAGAGGTATCACTTCTCGCGCTTCCATCATTCGCGAAACTTTCAGGAATCTGGGAATGTATAAAGGAACCGTGACGAAACGTCATGTTCATATTAGGGAACATGCATGGGAAAACTGGGATGGTTTCATAATGAGATTCAGTTTGAGGCCGGTAAGTCGCACCTTTAAAAACGGGCTTTTTTGATTTAAAGCTTTCCAGTCATCCTGAGAGAGGGAATCGAGGGCAGGGGAGGATGCCTGAGGGCGGTGGAGAATGAGGCCTCTCCGTTCCATCTCCCTCCAGAGCCTCATCCGGCTGTGCACCGCTGGATTAGTCCCACAGTCGACGATGAAGAGAGTCTGGACTGCTCGGGATATCCCCTCCACTACCCACGAATCCTCAACTCCTATACACATCACCTCAGGGTTTTCACATCCGCGGTAATTCCTCGGATGGTAAATCTTTAGGCGTTCCCCCGTTGTTGGAACATTCGTCATCCTCTCGAGAGCGTCAGTGAAGTCCTCGAGGATCTCATCATCAGAGATAAGCACTGCGACATTGTCCTTCAGAAAAGTATTGGATAACGTTGATGAGAAATGTATACGTTTTTCTGCTTATTGATGAATGTTCAACATCTCTACAGTTCAGCGGTTTTCTTATCATAGTACTTGTCCATTACCTGAGAAGCCTGACAGCTGTATGCTGTAAGTCAAAAATCTATTATTTCTTCAAGAAAGAAGGATTTAAAGAGGATTATTTACCCCAAAAAACCTAAGAGAAGTTGAAGTCCCCAACCCTATTACGGTTTATTGATTCTTACTCCAGGGCAGCTGTGCCTCTGAAGATGACCACTAGAGAGGAAGTTGAGATATGATAATTCGTCATGGCTGCAAAACAGCATGTTTCAGCATCGAATGTAGAAAGGATGACAGATTTCCTGAGATGAAAATTTCCTAATTTTGTACTACCTTACCCCACTCTACACTTCTTCTCTCCGTTTCCATATGAGCTAGTGGATTATGTTTGAGATAGGAATGAGGACGATGGCCAACGGCTATTCATCTGTGGGACTGATTCTGCCGTTACAGATACTTATGTGAAGTAGTAAGGCTGAATCGGATTTTATAATGCATCTTAATACGCAAGGCATACCTGTTCATCACTTCAGCGACGCAAAATTAATTTCACTTGGCAGTTACATCGTCCTTGGGATATTAAGGTGTGTCGAGAAAGAAAGAAACAATGAAAGTAAAGAAGGAACATACGTATCTGTGGGATAAGAGGTATGCAGCAGCAGTCACAGCAACACATCCTCGACCCCGACCACCGATGCACTTGAATCCCCCATGATAATGTGCCTCGAGAGGAGGAGTGATGATGATGGGTTTCTCGCCGAACACTAAAGAGGATGGCTGTGACCTTGTATTCAGTGTTCCCAGTTTCACCCTCAATTCTTTGGGGGATTCGTGGGAGAGGACGTATTCGAGCAAGTGTGGAAAACCCACATCTTTACATCCGTTCTTCATGATCCTCACACCTAAAAAACCGTAAATAAGTAAAGCGTAAACCAAGAGTTCCCATACAAATGCTAACTAGTAGGTAGTCCGTGCAAAAGCAAAGGAAATATTTAAAGGCAATGAATGTGCATGTGGCCATGGGAAGCGATCGCCACACTCCCGTCCCCCTCCCCCTGGCTGGCCATATGAGAAGACAGGACGCGGCAAAAGCACCCCTAATTTCTCGGTCTGCCCTAAGCTTGCAATCGTCATTGGACGGGGAACCAACGCCGAGCGAAGACGAAGAGCACCCCAAACATCAACGCGTTACAATAAATCGTCGCCTCGCAGGACGATTTATTGTGTGGGCTTTCGATGACGGTCTCTCGCTACTCACATCGCAACCCGCCGCGCACGTTTCCGAACATTAATGGCCTCATGCCACGCTGCGTGTACCTGTTGATATGGCTATTGGAGAGCAACTGAGCTAAGAAATAACTGGAGATGACGCACCCGTCACATGCTTTCGTACGTCTTGGGTTCGGAGGTGTGGTTTTAGGACACTAGACCGGTAATCAAGAGGCCCTTCGTTCGATTCCTACCGCCCGCATCACTTTCTTTGCGTCCTCTTTTGTCATCCGAACTATTCCTCGTTCTATTGAATTGCATAACAAGTGATTTACCTGTTCTTGGAGAGTGTTGCAATATCTTCATGAACTCCTTCACATCGAAGGTGGCTGTTGAATACTGGACGTAGGGCTGAAAGGCGATAGTAAGGGAAGCGAGTGAGTCCTGCAATCGAGAGGAGAGGACTCCCAAAACGGACTCCCATTCTTCCCTCGATCCCTCCGTGTCTGCATATCCGATTACGTAGGAGTGAATGGGTGCGTCGTCGAAGGCCACGTGGAGTGTTCGTCCTTCTTCCTCCCCCTTCTCCAGCATCTTCAATGCAAGTTGTTCCAGGAGTCTAGGGGAAAGAGTGTGTAAATTTCCTCCTCCGGGAAACTGCTTGAGGAGGTCATGGATGTCGAAGAGTTCGATCGTGTTTTCCAGTCCCGCTCTCTTCATCTCCTCCTTCATTATAACGAGGGAGAGGCTTCTCGGATGCACACTCCTGTTCCATCTGCTGCAGTCGACAAATACCAGCCATTGCTTGGGTCTTCTATCACTCGGCGACGTTTCTTCATGCTTTTCCACGGAATCTCTCCTCACTTCCTCATATTCTTGCTCGGCCAGTCTCTTCACACGGTGCACTAGAAAACAAGTCTTCCCGGAACGGTTTGGTCCGAAGATGAGCTCGATACTTTTTGCCTCTGCTTCATGATCGGATGGAGAGAAGTCAAATGGCTGGAATTCAAGGTTCCATGATGTCTGCGGATAAGAACATTCATCCAGTGGTTCATACAGGTCATCGTTATTTGGCAATCCAGATGTTCTGAAGGGGCACGAAGAAACGAGTCCAATTTGCTCAGGTTCGTCCCAGTGACCTGATGGCAATGGGCCCATAGTGATGACATGGAGAGATCGTCGGGCCATACTCACCATTCGGGACCATGAGCGATAGAAAGTATTCCCATCGTCGAGTAAAATGAGATCATCAAATGACATTCCGGTAACCTGGTCATGGTAGAATACGAGAAACGTCGATTGGGGATGTCCTCGAAACATTCCGTTCGAATCTAGGAAGGTGACTCGCTGCTTCCCACGACCTCCGAGTTCTCTTACCACAATATCTCTTTCTTGGAATGTCCTGGTGATGATGGTTAGGTGTCGGGAGTTTTTCAGGGAGGATTGGATCGTCCTCGCTACATCTGGCACCCATAGGAACGCCCAGTTGTAATCTGGAGGAGTTTGGATGAAGATGACCTGGGCCATTCGTTTCTTCAGACCCAGGTCCTCTGTACGTCCATATTCTAAGCCTCTCATGGGGAGATAAGTAAAGCAGGGTAAACTTTTCTGAATGAATCGAGTAACTTCAACCACGAACTCCCCCACGTATTTCGTGTTTCGCTTGATCTCCGTCAGCATCTCCACTCTTTCTTGACAGACTATTTCAATGACTGTCTGAATATCAAGATTCTCTGGGTACATGACGTCACTTGGACGCCAGACGATCCAAATACTTCGGCATTTCTTGCTTTCTGCCAATTCTTTCCATATTCGCCCGATCTCTTCCGGATCCTTTTCATTCATTTCAATGTTGATCTGCATTTCATCAATCAGGAAATGAGCGTGCTTTTGGGCATTCATCATGTCAAGAAGAGAGTCGATGATTTCATGCTGACGACCCCCTCGCAACTCCTTGGAATCCAATATTTTGACGTAGTCCTCAAGTTCTTTCGAAACCAGCCACATCTTGATGTAACCAGTTAGTTCTCCGTCAGACATGTTCACGAAAATTACAGTTTCTCTTCTTTCTGCTAGTTTCTGGGCTCTCTTGAGCAGTAGGTATGTTTTCCCTGCACCTTGCCCACCGGCCAAGAAGAGGACAGACGGTTCCTTCTCCAAAATGTTCATCTGGCGAGGAGTGAGAAGCTCTAAAGCGGTCTGCATCCTTTGGCCAATATTCTTTCGGAGTTCTTCGTCCGTCCGAGGCATTCCATCCACGGAAGCAGAAGCGGCTACGTAGGTTTTCATCACGTCCAAGTAACACTCATGAGCGACTGGATCGCGTTCATCATGCATGGTAAGAGCAATCCCATGTGACGCAAGGAATCTCCAAAATGAATCCTCGGATTCGAGATCGTCCTTGGTGAGAATGTTTTCACTACAACTACAATCCAAGGCCTTTGCAACGTCACGCCTCGAGAGGTACGGCAGAGCGACGAAACTGCATTGGAAGGTGGGAGAAGACGCTGTCGCTTCGACGAATTGTCGAAAAACACGCTCGCTCTTCCTCAGTTGACCTTCGGCTTTTCCAACAACGTTATCTCTCAGTTCATTGTCGACTATTTCCCTCGCCTTGACCTCGAAGAAAAGGACGAGGACTCTGCTTCCTTCAAAGATGATAGCCATTACGTCGTGGTCACCGTCTGTGACTTCGAATCCTTTCTTCTTCCACGATTCCTCTGCCCTTTTCTGCCTGGCTGCGTTTTTGATTCCCATGGCTGTATAGAACGTAACCTTGAATTCATAATCGTATATCACCAGACTGGGAAACCCGGAGAAGACTTCCTTCATCATATGGAAAACAGTAGCAACAGCCAAATCGGCCGGCTTGATGCGAGGCTCCCGTCCTCCACCGTCTGGTTTAAAGTCTTGAGTTTTCCTGAACAATCTTTCCTGTTCCTTTTCTTTCAGGACGTATCCTGCGGGGAAGGCGTAAGCCCTCTCTGTATCGGCATAATATTTCTCTTGATACATTTTCGCTCCTTCAGTGAACGAGAACACTGTGTCTCCATCAAGGCGGACCTTCATTTGTTCTCGGGGGTTTTTATCGAACTTCTCCAACTGTCTCACATGTGCCAGTTTCTGGGACTCCTTGCAGTCGTGTGGCTCTTTCTGTTGCTTCTGTATAACGAGATATAAGTAAATTGTATATTTTAATTGTAACAACATATTTCATAATCAATAAGAATGTAGCTATTAATATACAAAGGTATATTAATATACATAAAGGTTTGCAGAGAATGGTCCATCTTCGCGGGAAAAATTTGCTGAAACGTACACACATTATCTACTGCAGGCAGGAACTCCCTGCATCTAAAAGTGACTAGAATGCATCGTCACCCATCGCTTAAAAAAAGCAGGGAACGAAGTTCAGAGCCAATGAATGATTCACAAACCTTTTGAGTCCCTTCACGATGGGGTTGTTTATTGTTTCGTCTCTTCGTCTCAGATGTAGTTCCCGTCCTGTTGTGTCAAAATTAATGATAGATTTGATGTGATAGGGACAGGGACTCGGCAGATTACACCTCATCGCCCAGAAATGAAGGAT
Organism: Darwinula stevensoni; assembly: GCA_905338385.1. NCBI lineage: Eukaryota > Metazoa > Arthropoda > Ostracoda > Podocopida > Darwinulidae > Darwinula > Darwinula stevensoni. Next base: position 62,971 of record CAJPEV010001114.1, read on the forward strand.
GTCCCAAAAGTCCCTATCTATTAATATTTTGTTGAAATAGGCTGAATTTCAAACAAATGGCTCAATGAGTTGAATACAAATGTATTTCCATACAAAATACAAGTATTATTACAAATCGAAATAAAAATACGCTACAATAATCTTTAATTAATAGTTTCCACGTGCGCTCCATCAGTATCTCTGCCAATCTCAAATCGGTTTGCTGCATTGCGGAACACATTTGCGAGCATTTTGGGATTTATTTTCTGAACGGCTTGCCTGATGCGATCTCGCAGATCTGGTGAAACTCGAATTTTTCTGCGATGAACCTCTGATTTAATGAAACCCCAAGCAAAGAAATTAAATGGGGTCAAATCCGAAGATCGCGGTGCCCAAGGCCTGTTTCCCCCACGTCCAATCCAACGATTTTGAAAACGCTTGTTGTGGTATGTCTGAACAATTCTGGCATAATGACATGGTGCCCCATCCTGCTGAAAGACTACAGTGTCGAGAATACCATCTGCAAGAAGTTGGTGTTCTAGAAACTGTTGAAGCATGTCGAAATCACGAATTGCTTTGTCTGTAACTCCAGGCTTATGAAATGTTCTTGTGAATTTGTCTCTAATCTCACAAGATTTCATTCCTCTGATGCGACAAGTTACTACCATAACACGTTCCTCCACATTCATCATCAATAATATAGATCTGAAATTAAAAAAGCTGAAAGGTTGAAAATAGTCCTGACAGTAATCTAATGCTTGAATATTACATAGAAATTAAGGTGTAATCATACCATTGAGCCATTTATTTAAAACGCAGCCTATTTCAAAAAAATAAATAGGGACTTTTGGGACACCCTGTCTAATATAGGTATTTAAGGGGAAAGGAATTGCTACTCTCAATTAACGAGAGTAATAAAAATAAATATGGTTCATAGCATAGAAGGTAGGGGTGATCAATTGATCAATTTCACACCCCGTTTGTAATTAAACGGTGGTTATAGTAATTAAGGCATTTCTCTCGGTTACTGAGGGTCGTAGGCACAACATTATTCAATTTCGAGGTCAAAGAGAGATATTGGCCCCAATATTTATATTTTCAAATAGCAGTCTTATTTTTATTGAATTGAGAAATAAGGGCCGGTCTTTTGCTGAATATGAAACTCTGCAGAGCTTGTGCCTCTGGATTATCGAATTGGGTTTTAAAAAAGACGGATCCAATACCATGCTTTCAACTTCAAGTCATTGGTTGTCCTGTTTTTTCCATGTAGGAGAGATGGTCTCACCCCGTCAGCGAATGGTCTTCCTTTTTCTTCGAATGTTGCTCGTCGTTCGTTCGTCCCTCCGCCTTCTCTTCCTTGCATTTTCGCAGTGAGTCCTTTGGGATTTCCGAATCTGAAGGAAAGGTGCATTTGTAAATGGGCTTGTGGGTGTTTCTGCAAAGCATGGGCAAGGCGAAAAATCTGAGGAGAATATTCGGTGTTGATCGCGAGATATGGGAAGTGTTGCGTGCGGAGAGTTTGAGATTAAAAGCAACTCCTACTCGCTTTTTTAGTGTCTGCCTCTCGCAAGTATGCGAAATGGGATCAATGACGCTTGTTTACATTCTTGTATTAAATATTTATCTTTGATGAAAGTGCTGGCACTGAGAAGATGTGCGACGCCATTGGCTTACCCATCTGTCCGTATTCGTGTAATGCTCTCTTCACATACTGTTTTTCCTCTTGCCCATGTCCACGTTTGACCAATACCCAAGTCAGCTGAGTGAAATTAGAGAGGAAGTGAAATCACATCACATACGCAAAAATAAATTTATTGGAGTACTTGCAGAATACTTAGAGAGTCGCTGTTGAGTGGGTTGTACGTGGTCCTCTGAAGCTATAGGGCTACTAGGAAGGCTTCTTCCATTTAATCCAAGAGGAATCTCACCCAGACTTTTTCATTGACAAGTATTACACAATTGAAATCCTTATATGGACAACCTTATGTTTGCTTGAACTCGCAAACAGCCCGCGGGAAATCAGTTCAACACGCCAGCAAAATATGAACCATGCCAAGCCAAGTCCCAGATTTACTTCCTTCACGTGCGAGATGTCGAAAGACGACGTTAAATGAGAACTTACAGGAGCGACAGGAAGCTGTTTCTGAAATTGTTCTTCTATGGATGTCGCTCGAATTGCGAGAGTCGACAAAGGAAAAAGAACATGACAGATGCCGAGCTCCTGTCAATACTTACTCATCAAATACAGTTGCCGAGAGCTTCCAGGCCGTGCTCATTTCATGAAAATCAACACGGACAGGGTAGGAGAGGAAAACGCCACTCGGATGGATAGCGTTGCTCAGTACCGCACACCGAAAATTGGTTATGTGCATCCGCAGAAAGGAATACAGTACAGGAAATAGAAGACTTACCAGCAAATGGGACGGAAGGATCAGTTTCATCTTGGGCAAGAGAGAGTTGACCCTGTCTTTGGAGAGAGTCCAACGTGGTTTTTTCCACTGCAACTGAAGAATCTGCTTTATTTTTTGACAGAATCGATTATCCGCAAATTAATCTTGTTTTCCTGTGCAATGATGGATAAGACGATGAGGAAACTGTGGGCCCACCAAGGAATGGAATGGAAGGGTGGGTTTCATCATGGGCCAATGGAGGTTTCATTATGGGTCGATGGGGCCAATGAGTGTGCGGTATGGGTCAATAGGGTTTCTTGTTTTGGGATGCGTCTGAATAATGCCTATCGCGTCGGATTTGCGTTTTCACCTCCGAGGCCTCGGAGAAACATTAGATGAGAGCCGAAAATGTACGAGATTATACCTGATAAGAAATGAGAACCGAGTTCTCTTCATTCGGTTTTCAATCCAAATCCTATTGGCGGGAGGTGACAGAGGTTACACTTTAATGGCGGTACTTGGTGAACTCATCTGAATGTTGGAAATATTACCTGGCTCATGCAATCTACAGCTTAGGATCACCTAGACGACTACGTTATGGCAGTCCTTGGACAATAATTAAAAACCAGATGCAGGAAATGGGAAAATGTAACCGCCAACGAAGATGAAAGCGCATTATCATTATGGGGGGTTTTCCCCGAACGAGGAGCAGAGTAACAATTGGGTGACAACGCGCCCCTGAGTATAATGAGACAGCATTTACGGTGGTATGAGTACCCTGCAAAAATATCTAGATAAATTAATTCGGTACGTAAAAGTATGGAAAGCTGACTATGCATGAATAATTGAAAAGCATATTAGGCATCCTTGCGGAGGATACCACGACATTCGTTGACACAGGTTGCAATTCAGACGACATTAAAATACTTTGATATAATCCTCATAAATAAACGTTCTTCAAGCTTCAGCATGAGAGTGAAGATTGTAGTGACTCCCGTCTAAAAGTGGTCCAAAAAATAGATAGGAAAAACCTGCATTTAATACATATACATCCCAAACTACTTTTTCGAATGAACGGGAAAATATACGCATCGCAGGAAATTCAACATGAGAAACACCTCACCTCTCTCAAGGAAGTGTTGGCTCAGATCGTTTTGAAAGGATGTGTTTAAATCCAGTTTCACAGAACGCTTGGATGAGGGGAAAACGGATTATCTTTTCCACATGTCGGAACGATATCTAATCGGCTATTTACAGAGAACGACGAGCTGATATTCAGCCTCATCGCTGAGTGTTTTCTCTCTCCCTTATGATGCAGGATGGATGTCGCCCTTGTCGCAAACTGATAAATAGGATGGAAGGAATCGTCCATGTTCAAAAGACACCAAGTCTTGGTATATTTTCCTATGCTAAGATGGTTACTTAAGCCTGTTGACGAATGTATGCTTGCAGGCATCGCCGGCCCCTTCAGTGCGCAGGAAAATTGGGTCAATATGATCTACTGTCTCCTGAGACTAAATCTACAGAAATTCCACTATTGAAATTGGTGACAAAGTCAGGGTAACTGAAAGTCCATCACTCTCATACCGATTCGAGGTGACATGCGATCGCCATATTTTATTGCAGCCTGCTGCCAAAGCAGCATAAAATAATTGGGGGAAAAGTTACTAGTACCATGACGCTTTTTTACTAAAAAACGAAACCTTGAAATAACATCGTGTTCATTTCAAAATGCAAGGCTCGCATGGTTCTTTCAATTCCTTCTCTAGCCTGTTGATATGCCTGCCAGAGCAGAAAGGCAAAATAGCGATGGATAGGTTGGACCCATGGAAGTCTCTGTTATTTCCGCACATGTTGCACTCCAGATCAATGGAACCTACCAAAAGATATTGAGGAATATTTTGAAAAGATGGAGTGGAGTTTGAAGTTGGTCTCCTGTGTGAGATGGAAGGGAATGGAAGAGGATATCAAGAAATTCCCTTCTAGTAACTGACCTCATATCCGTTGCCTTGAAGGCACGTCGAAAGTGTAGTTTTCTTTAGTCTGCCATCCTCTACCTTCGTTCATAGTCAAAATATATGTTTCGAGGATCTGAACCAATTCCCAACCTCTTTGGTATCTCCCGCCTATGACAGAAAATCTTCCTTCGCCATCTCTCATCATCCTGTGATCATGTCTCCCGATGCATTCATTCCCATCCCATCCACCCGAGATGAGCACATGCTCATTGAAGAGTGCGACTGCATGACTCTGGAGAGGAACCGGAATGTGAGGTGAAAAAGGGCTCCACTCTCCCACTCTCGTGTCGAAGTACTCGCAGCTGGAGAGATGCTTTCGTGGTCGTAACCTCCTAAGATCAGGAAGGTGTGGGGGTTCGTCATCACTGAAGCTGCCATTTTTCTTCCTTCTCTCATCTGGGAGAGATTCGTCCAAGACTCAGTGCTGAAGTCCAGGCCTACTTCCCGGGGATTTCCCACCCCTCCCATGAGGAAAAGAGAGTCTTGAATGACAATTCCCGTGGTATCATCAACGAGGAATGGAGGGGGAATGCGGAGCACCTCATCCCATTGGTAGGGGGCCTCATGGGGATCCTTCTCCTCCACATGGAGGATCTCCACTTCCTCCCCTCTGCAGTGAATGAGTTTGCCGAAGTGGGCGAGTAACACGTCGATTAAACCATGGGGAGTCTGAACCCAGAGAGTCAGGGAAGGATGGATGACTTCCCATCTCCCCACTCTTCCGCCATCACCCTCCCCAATGGTGAAAATCCTCTGCTGACCTGTCAGATAAATATTATCCATGGAAATGAATCTAAAGTGAGCTTCAGTCGTTTTTACAAGAAATTGCGAAGCTAAAAACAATCATGTGAAAGTGATTCTCATCGGAATCGACTCCCCATGCCTCCTACTCATCAGGGAAGAGGGAAAGGGTTACGCGACGCAATTCTTAGGATTGTAATCTACATATGCTGGAATTCTGTCAATCATGAATTCTAAAAAGATGTAAGTTTATTTTTTAGGTATTTAAACTTATATAAAGAATAATCTAACGTTACTTCCAAAGTTCAAAGGGTGACTGGCAGTATTGTGAAGCAGCAGAAAATGTCCATAAAAAGTATAGCTGGATCCCCTATTTTCATTGGACCGCTTCTGTTTTTGGTCTACATAAACAATTTGGATCTCGGCGTAGAGGGTAAGATAAGTAAATTTACAGACGACACCAAGATAGGTTTTACCATAAGGGGGGAGGCGGATAGGGCTCGAGCCGAGGGAGATTTAAGACTTTTGGACGAGTGGAGCAGGAAATGACTCATGAGGTTTAATAAAAGTAAGTGTAAAGTTCTTCACGTCGGTCGAAACAACGGTTGGTCTCTTGACACGTTCGGCGATGTTAAATTGGATGAGGGAAACGGAGAGAGAGATTTAGGTGTTTCTATCGATGAGGGCCTCAAGTTTTCCTCGCACGCGTAAGCGACGGTGGCCAACCGCAACAGAATTCTAGGTTACATTCGTCGGTCGGTTGCAAGTAGGGCATCTCGCGTTATTCTTCCGTTGTATGCGGCGCTGATAAGACCCCAGCTGGAATATTGCATCCAGTTTTGGAGGCCTACAAATAAGGGCGATTTGCTGGCGCTCGAGGGAGTACAGAGGAGGGCCACAAGAATGATTAAGGAGGTTAGGGGACTATCATACGAGAAGCGTTTAGAAGTGCTGAGACTGTACTCGCTCGAACGAAGGTTAAGGAGGGGCGATCTCATCCAGGCTTTCAAGATAATTAAAGGAATAGATAATGTCGAGTGTGGTAGGTTTTTCCAGTTTGATGACAGCAAGAGAACGAGAGGTAACCGACTTAAGTTGCGCAAACCGCAGGTGCGGCTCAGGTCGAGGCAGGAATTGTTTACTTGCAGAGTGGTGAACGCATGGAATGCGTTAGATGAGGAAGTAGTGGCTGCCCCGCGCTGTGACTTTCTTTAAGAAGAAACTAGATGCTTTCGTGGACAGGCAAAAAGGTGGTTGGCAATGTTGGCGTTAGGTACTAGACAGTAAGCAACTAGGATAGGCAAAAAAAAAATATTCAGCTCTAAGAGGGTTAGGCCTACCCTAAAATTAAGGAACGCTCGACCTCGACACGCGATATCGAAATGGGCGAAATCGCCTCTTGATGTCACTAACTATCTTGACTATATCTTGACTTGACATTGAATATGGTAGCTTTGGGAAGTATGTTTAATAGCAAACTGTTCTCTATCCAAAAGAAATTGGAACTGTTTTTAATTAGTAGTTTTCATAATTGGTTCAGACTATGGCAGATCGCCTTTGAGACCAGAATAATACATGAAATAGACACATTCTTGTAAAGTTATATAAAAATCCATCAACTCTTTCAAAAAATGCAGCATCTTATTCCAAGCGAGGTCGCAGGCGACCATTGCAATCGGATGTACCCAGTGCGAGGGAGAGGTAACCCATCATTTCTTGTCGCAGCAGAGAAGATAGTGCAGTGTCTGGGTTTCGACCGATTTTGCATGCCTGTGTGCAGATTGAAGGCAGATGTTTGAGCATATCCTCCAAGTGTGAAACAGGTAAGGTTTCCTAACTATTATATTTATAGAATCAGCGGACTCACCCCTCTCTCTCAGTACGCTTCCGAGCTAGCTTTCAATTATTATAATGACGCTAAAAGGCCAGGGGACATTCAAGAAATTCCTGAAAGATTAAATAAGAAATTCACTATAGGGCGCTTCAAGCACAGTAAATCCTATCCTTATAATAAAATTTTGGAACGTTTAGGAAAAACCACTAACTCATCTTCTCCTGACCCCTGAACCACCCCGCTTTCATCGTTCCTGTGTCAATAGTGCTTTTTTTCTGGGGCACGTGAACTGATGAGGGTGGAAACCAACCTCTTTACTCTCTCACTCGATTTTCACTTCACTTCCTGACCCCTCTTATTCCTTTGCGTAGTGCTTTTTTTCTGCCGCGGAAGAATATCATGAGCGAATTCTCGGTCAAAGGGATTTCTCACTTCATTCCCTCACTCTATCCTCTTACTTTCTCTCTCATCCTTCACTCACTCGCTCCTCTCTCTTAAGTAAAACCTATCCTTATAATAAAATTTTGGAACGTTTAGGAAAAACCACTAACTCATCTTCTCCTGACCCCTGAACCACCCCGCTCTCATCGTTCCTGTGTCAACAGTGCTTTTTTTCTGAGACACCTGAACTGGTGAGGGCGGAACCAAAGTCTTTACTCTCTCACTTGATTTTCACTCCATCTCCTGACCCCTCCTATTCCTTCGCGCAGTGCTTTTTTTCTGCCGCGGAAGAATATCATCATCATTCATTCACTCGTTCCTCTCTCTCTTCTCTTCTATTCCTCGTTCTGAGCATGAAAAAAAAAAAAAAAAAATACAGACCCCTCTCACTCTCACTTTAGCGGCCACTCCTAGATTTCATTCCTCATACTCCTTTCGCATGGCTCAATGTCGCAAATAACAACCTGCTTCATCTATTCTCACCACGCCTGAGTCATGGGTCACCTTCCCATGGCGTTCACAACAGCTTCTCCAGGTTTTTGCACTCTGCCAGCCCTGGTGTTGGGAGGATCTCACCATGGTGGGCGGGAGTCATGTGGCGGTCCACCACTGGCAGCGGGGCCCACCATTCACTTAGCTCCTTTTATAAATAAATAAATAAAAAAACAGGTAAGAATAATGTACTTATGGTTAAATGCATGTCCTGTCAGCCATTGGGTAGTTGGCACAAAAGTGAATTTTGAATTATGCGCCCGTAAAGTTCTAGTCGCAATGCCTCAGGACTTTTACGCTCTGAAACTCCTCCTGTATCTCTAGAACCAGTGAACGGACATTATTATAATTGTACGTGCATTTGTTGCTCTTTAGATGTAGTAGTCAGCCCCTTAAGTGCACGTCGATATTTTGAACCTATTGCTACAAATCGAAAAATGCTCCAAAATCTTTTTCAAACGAAGTGTAACTCTTTATAAACTCTGTTTTTCACATTTCAGAAGAGAGTCCTTGAAATATTCATTATTTCCATGCATAGTTTGAGGATATATGTTTTCAATTTACAGATAGACCATTTTATCTTCAGCCCTTCCATTAGTCGAGAATTGATAGCGATTCCGAGATTCACCATCTCGATAGAACGTTTCTCCCCTTGCATCCTCTTTCAAACAAGAACCTACAGGGATCTGCAGAGAGGAATATACATAGGGCAAAATTATGCAAGAGCAGGGAATTACACTCCATGGTAAATATTGAGTTCTAAATATAAGTTGTATAAATGTGGCATACTATGATCGGCAACTAAATGATAGGTATTTATATCAAACTGTTGAACGACCTTTTTGTTAAAATGGTCACTTCCCTGAGAAATTACATGATCCCAATAGTTAAGCTCTAGGATCTGCTTCTTTTCGTTGAATACGTGATTTTACTTTGCAGTTTCCTTTGAAACGCCAGTATTACAGCGATATAATTATAAGCTAGAATTGACAAAGCGCAATTCTATGAAAGTTTCTTTTTGAAAACCATTTGAATAGGTGTAGCCTTAGTTGGAATGATGACCGCTTGTTATGTTCGTCACAAAATTGATGGAACTTTCCCCCTTGGGTTCCAAGGTTCAAGTTCCAATCTACTTCTGAATTTTTTTTTCGTCTTCTAAAAGGGGTGGTAAATGGCAAGCCTAACATGACCGGCCAATTTACTTCCCTATTTATTTCTGTTTTCCCATCATCTGGCAAAGATATTGCGAAAAAATTTACCTTCATGTCCTGCTATTACAATGCTACATTCCACTGTGTCAACAACAGCAGTCGAAGGGAAAGGGAATTGAAAACATTGATGAACCAACAAAAGAGGAATCTCCATAGAATTTCTGGAAAGGAAATTATGAAGGCATTAAATTTGAAAGCAGAAAGATGAAGCCTGCTTGGCAACGTACTGAGAAACATTCAAGAAAAGGATGAAAATAGAGATGGAAGGAAGAAGAGTGCCATGCTCAAAACACCTTGTGAGTAAAACGCAATAAATCTGAGTAATTATTTCAATGCAGGTTTCATTTTCGAATTATTCAAAAGGCCAGGATTCCGAAACCTCTACCGTTCCTCTACGTTTTCATGATGTCGAACTTCACATCAGACATTAAGACGATGTCCATTTAATTATTGCTGACTGCATAGTTACTGAATCAACTACCCTTATATGTCCTTACAGGTACAGTTATGTTCGTCATAGTTACTTTAGTCACAGGATCCATGCTGATTCAGAATGGGCTTGATCATTTTGAAATATTTTCCACATGATACAATGCAAGTTGCCACGTTTGCAAGACTCTGAGCAGATGATAGACAATTGATGTTTCATATTGTATATAAAATAGAGAGCACTCACAATGATATTCACGCAACGGGAGTCCGCTTCTCTAATTTTGGTTATGTTCGTTAGGCTCCATCTAGAGACTAAGCAGAGACTATTCGGAGTTGCATTTTGTGCAACTCCGATTAATCTTTTTAAATCATCAGTGTACGCCCATCGGTGACATCACTGATGGGCGTACTTACGAGGGGTATAGAACAATAGTGACTTGGAAGGATAAAGTACACGTAAAATTGAGCTGCTATCTACGCAGTGCAAGTTCTCTTGTTATGCTAGTCACAATGGAGTTACCATGAAACGTCAGACAGAAGGCTATAAGGAACTTCGTGAATCCAGACACTGAGGCAGGGAAACTACACCTTTATGAAGCGGCTGATGGAAATTAGTGTTTTCCAGTCATCCTGTGAGTGAGGGTTTTCTGGGTCTTCTGGCAGGAGATGAGAGAGGACGGTGGGGGAGGAGGCCTCGACGCTCCATCTCCCACCAGAGTCCCAACCGGCTTTGCGCTACTTGATGAGCTCCGCTGTCGACGATGAAGAGAGTACGGATGGCTCGGGAGATCCCCTCCACCACCCAAGGGTCTTCAACTCCCACGCACATAACCTGGGGATTCTCGCATCCTCGGTATTCCCTCGGATGGAAGATCTGGAGCACTTCGGTCACTGTTGATCCACTCTCTACTTTCATCAAAAGAACAGCTTCAGCGAAGATCGCCCGAATGTCTTCATCCGATATTAGCACAATGACGTTCGTCTTCTAAATAGAACGAAAGTTAATTATAATGAACAAGTTCTTATTTTCATTTGCATCATCATATTCCGGTGGCCCAAAAGTTAGTTTCAAAATGTGGAATAGCACAGATGCTCAAAATGCTGTCCCTGAACTGCAATGCAGTGACCTACACGACTGTTCATCTCGGACGGCTGCTAGTGTTGAAATTTTCCATTAGCTAGTATTTTCCCCTTATAGTGATGCTTTTCCCATCCATAACGATGAAGTCATTCCAAATTAGATTTCACTCCATAATAATTCATGAAAAAAAGTTGTAATACCTTTGCTAATACGGTTTTCGGCCTTTTCCATATGGGAAGAGCTTCCTGCGAAACGGCTCTCAATCATTTGGTCAGATCTAGGCTTGTAGCGTGTGGACCCTCTCTTTTCATTTCCCCGGTGAGTTTACTTGGTTTCACAATTTCATGCGAGTTAGGTCTTCGGTGCGCATGCTCTTACAAAAACCATACAACTTTTGCATGCGACTAGAGTGCAAATATTACTCGACATGTGACGTAAAATCTATCCTCACTTGAATGGAACATCATCACTCAATTTTTTATTCTTTTACTTCCCGGCTTCATCTAAATGTATTTGTAGAGGATTAAAAAAATCAGTCGATCCGATAGTCCATCAACTAATTTCGTTTTTAGTGCATAGGACGTTGCAATGGGGTATTTCATGTCAGCTTCTTTCAAAAAGCCTTTACAGTCAAGGGAAAATAATAAAAACTTGCCCATATCGAAAATATGTTGCTCTGGTTAATTGCTCGTTTGGTAAGGTTCTAGCTGGCGTGAGAACTTAGGTTATCGTCCACTATCAGCCCCATGTAGGGATAACTCCACACTCTGGTGAGGGTGATTTTTTGCTGATGGAAAATGGAAGTTAAGGAGGGAAAAACATACGCCTATATAGGAGAGAAGGTAAGTAGCACCAGTGAGACATCCTCGCACATCCAGACATCCAGCACACATCCTCGACTCCGTCCGCCGATGCATTTGAAGCCTCCATGGTGATGTGTTGCCAGGGGAGGAGAGATCAGTATTGGTTTCTCCCCGAACACGAGGGAAGAGGGCTGTGACCGAGTGCTTAGAGTGCCTAGTTTCACCCTTAACTGATGGGGGGATTCGTGGGAGAGGACGTAATGAAGAAAACGTGATAAACTAAATCTTTCCATCCTTTCTCCCGCCGGATCGTCACTCCTAAGTTCAGAGACAGGAAACACAAGATGTATAACACGAATACCGGTAAGAATTGGTTGTCGACCACAGATGCTGCAATATAAGTGTCTCTTATTAGGAAAACAAACGGGCTATTAACAAAACGGGCTATTAACATTTCCCTTCCAGTCGCTAAAAACAGGTTTTTGCAGGCTCCCAGTCCTTGTCAGAAAGTCTCTAAGATCAGGAATAAAATGTGATGGGATTAAACATTGTCATTATCGATGGGAGAAAGACGTTCTCGCTCATTTGAGACGAACTGGTAAGTTAGCTGACGTGATTTTCATTGTACAGGTAATAGGAAATGAAATGAGGAAAATGTACCCTTGTGTCAGCAGCACAATTAGCTGCTACACAACTAACAGGTCAATCATTTCCCCTTCAATGTAGTTATGGTCTGTGTTCGACCAGCTCATGAATCAATTAAATTTAGTATGCAATCGGATTACGGTTTGGATAAGTAAGACCGACACCATACGACTCTATGGCTAACAAGGACTAACATGTGTTTCCTGTGTTTGTCAATGCATAAAAAAGACTACGTATTTGGCATGAAGCATTTCAACGTATTATCGAACCTATTGCTATTGCAATACATTTTAAATTCAATCATTAATTAATTATTCAAGTGTGAAAGTAGTATGTCTAAATCGCTTGGAAGATTAAAAATAAAGACTGTGATATTCACATTGATTCCTATATATTCCTTTAGGACTATAGGACATATAGGAATCCTATAATAGATTTTCGTAAAGAAAGAGTCCTTTTTTTCTGCAGGGAATCCGCTGTTACCCGTGAAAACTTCTTTTATTTGTCCAGATTTGATCCCATGTGTCAACTCTTGCTTCATTAAGCTCTTTGACGATTAAAGAAGAACAGGGCAAGAGAGCAGGGATACAACAGTGCGCGGGGGAAGGCTGTGTGCTGACCAGGACTACAAGAGGGAAAGAGGAAGTAAAAATCCTATTGTTTCGACTATAGGAGAGGGAGTGAGTCTGAAAGTCCTCTCAGCCTCTTTTCTTATTGACGTCACCCTGCAAGTTCCCATAACCATGACCTCCTCAATGAAGAGTGGTTTGTTTCTGTCTCCGTCACACATGCAGGTGACAAGGCAGGATACCAGATGATTCCTTGGGACGAAGGGAGAAAGGAGGGGCTAGGATGCCCGAGTGGAGTAACATGAGTGCGATATTTTTCTTGTCCTAAAGGGGACAAGCAAAATTCTATGGGGAAGGGGAAGCTCACTAATTCGGTAATCCGTAAGCTAGGAAAGGCATCTTAAGCCGAAACTGAATCAGGGACCACTCCTCAAAATGACGCAGATAAGCAGTTTGCAGTAGTATGCTAGGTAGGAAGAGTGACCAATCCCTGCTAGATTCTCCAACGTGGCACCAGTCAAATTATGTTAGTGCCTTCACACCGGATCAGTCTAGTTTTAGTCTAGTCCAGTCCAGTCAAAGTTAGTCATGGTTCAGTCACGTCTAGTCAAAGCAAGTCATGCTTCAGTCAAGTCACTTTAGTCAAGATCAGTCGTGCTTTCACCATTACCAACGGATACCTCTACGAGTACATCGAATCAGTCAAGTCTAGTCACGTTTAGTCATTGGTCAGTCCAGTCCCTTCAGTCAAGCTCAGTCAGGTGGATACGGATGCACAACTGTAATGCCAGTTCAGTTCACCATCTGCTCCAGTGGTGGTCTTGTTGAGCAGCATGGAGGAGAGTGAAGAATAACTGTTGTCTACCCATGTTTTTTTGTGCTGATGGGAAAGAGATGGTGGAAGAAGTTGTGGGTGCATCTCATTAATTCCCAAAAGCAGCGATTCGATGAATACCATCACCTTTTCACCGAATTGCAGAAAGACCCTGAGCCGTTCTTTTGGTATTTTCGCATGAGGGCATCCTCTTTTGAGAAATTCGGGCATCTCACAGCTCCACACAGAGAAGCAAAACAACAACTACCGAAAGCCTATCCCTCCAGAGTAACGGCCCTCCAGAGTCACACTGAGGAGATATGCAATGAGGTAATGAAGAATACGCTCTTCAACCCCTTTATTTCAAAAACACAAGGGAAGGGAGGGTCCTACGAGATCGCGAATACGTGCTAAATAGAGAATGCCAGGTCATCAGTTGCAAGCTGAGACCCTATTTCTCTGTCACACCTATCTTTCTCACTAATTAACAGTAAGCTACTGCGGTGTGGAGTGGAGAGGAGCTGGAGTGAATCAAGAAGATGGTGTCATTTCGCATCTCATGACCTGTCTCATTCTCCAGTTCATTTGTGCAATCAGGAGCCGCTTTCCTATCTCAATCAAACCATATCAGTTTCTAATGAGGGATGAAGGAAACACATTTTCAACAGTCATTGCCCCTTCACTTCCATGTGAAGGTGAACCTTGAGTTCGGGTAGCATGAGGGTCTCCATAAACATTAAACATTTGTACCAAAATGTAACTAAGATAGTCAACCTAGAGCATTAAGTATTAGAATGAATATCCAAGAAAAGGTTAATTTAAAAAATCATATTAACTAAAACACATTTGAATACTACTAGTCAGAATCATGCTGTAAACTAACGTCATGAAGTACAAATTATTAACTGGCACAATAGTC
>CAJPEV010001115.1:0-11174 GCA_905338385.1 Darwinula stevensoni
AGCCATGGCTGCCAACTAATGGCAGAAGTCGCCCTATGTACCCCGAGGGCAGATGCTTCGAGAACATTCCGGCATATACAAATGCAAAGCCCCGCCCATCATTCCTTTGAAAATTTTCATAAATAGTTTTAGAAAGTGTTGCAAGGCTTTCTTTCCAACCAATACGTTAGCTGTATCCATCACACCAATTCCATTTGCCGACTATGACTATTCTTACCAGGGAAAATGAGAAATTTTGGATATCTGAACGACTTCAAAAATGCACAAAATTTATCAACTTTACTCATACCTGTGTGGGAATTACTGAAATGAGGGAAAATTTTAAAGACTAGCCTTCTGAGCATGTTACTTGGCATTTTATCGGAATAACTTAGTGCATTGGACAATCGGTGTCTTTGTAAGGAAATGGCACGACTCCACGTCGTCTCTTATCGGATTAAATGTGTGCATGCAAAGGGCGGCTATCTTCGGTTTCCGTGTAATTTCAAACCGTATCGCGTATGTGGCCTGCACTGCTACGCATGGACCCCAACACATGGACAGCAACATACCGTGGTCAGCTGGGGTTTTATGGGCTGGGTGATCGCAGTGACTTGATCAAGGTCTTGCGATGACTCTCAACAATAAGCCAAAGCCGCACTTTCCTCCTGAAAGGAAGACAAATATTCCCATGAATTACTCGAGGATCGCAAAAGTTTTCACAAAATTAAGAGCTGTACTAGTCATCTGAGGATAATCAAGATCAATCGAGTCATTATCACAAATCAGTGGCCAAAGTGGCCCGAAGGTCGCGTTACCCCTCCTCAGTAAAGCAATCGTTCTTAAACCCAATTAAAATACAGGATTTATTGTGCAGTACTTACGATAATTAATCAACCATTGCGTCTGTAAGAGGTCCATCATTGTCCTTGCACCACTGAATTCGTTGCCTTAGACATCTTGCGTAGCATTTGAGGAGTCACTTGTGCGAAAGCGGCCACCACTGCAGTGCGCAATTTTTCAATCCTCCTATACCGGTTTGCCGACACTTTCTCCTTGATGCAGCCCCACAAAGAGTTCTCTGGAGTCGTTAGATCTGGACTACGTGGAGGCCACGATAACTTAACATATGTTTCTTAACATATGCTTTAAGTTACGCAGTTTACCTACGACAACTCTTTGTGGGGCTTCATCAAGGGGAAAGCGTCGGCAAACCGGTATAGGACGATTAAAGAATTGCGCGCTGCAGTGGAGGCCGCTTTCGCACAAGTGACTCCACAAATGCTACGCAAGATGTCTAAGTGGAATTGGCGACGAATTCAGAGGTGCAAGGAAAATGATGGAGCTCATACAGATACAATGATTGATTAATTATTGTAAGTACTGCACAATGAATCCTGAATATTAATTGAATTTCAGTACGAATGCTTTATTGGGGAGGGGTAACGCGACTTTCGGGCCACCATGTACAGCATTGGCAATAATACTGTAATAATAATAAATATATATATATATACAGGGTGTCCTAAAAGTCGCTTTACCGAGATTATACTCACGTTCTAGGGAAAAACTACTTTATTTACAACCAGCAGAAAGTGACAATGAGGTGCTACAGAAATTGTTCAAATGGTTGTCCATCATGTTCAATGCACATTTCAACATGTGCAAATAAAAATCTGAACGCAAGTGAAAATAATCACTGTGAAACACTTCACCGTCCCCGTAAAGGGACTTTTAGGACACCCTGTATATCCTTACACAAGAGATATTCACCAAACGTTCGCGGGGTCAGACTGGCAGCCCCTAGAAATGAAGGCCCCTGAAACAGCAAATAACTACACCATAGTTGTTAATCATTTTCATGGCTCTACACGATTTGGCAGTGCTCATGGAATCATAGTTGCAATAAATGTTCGCTATAATTCCTCCTATAATTTTTTGGCAGGTCTGGGGTCCCCCCAGGAAATTTCTCGTATCCCGGTACGACCCTGCATAGATGGATATGTTCCCAGCACATAATTAATTTTTTTTTCATGATTCCTTGCTCCAAGGCTATGAACAATGATTGGAAAGGCATTAAACAATAGACATGGACATGAGCTCATGTCCGTAGAGGAGACATCCTCATATCATCATGATGTTCATCCGCACATTAATTGATGTTCACCTAAAAGGTGAACATCAATTTCTATTACAGATGTTGAGTGGAATAATGCTAATCAGTAAGCACCAAAACAGAGCATGCTTGAGGTTTACTCCAATTCTCGATGAATTCAGCAGGGATTGGAGTCAACTGTCCATTTTCAATTTCCAATATAAATGGAATAATTACTCATTGCCTAGGTTTGGAAATTTCGCTATGGATGAAATATCAATGGTCATTTTGGAAAAAATTAATCTAAGCAGAATGCAAGTTTCATGAAAATACCTATATCAAGAGTGTGGAAATGCTAGTTAAAAGTTGTCAGTCTTTCTTTTTGCCACGGCTTCAACATCATTTCTTGCAAAAAGAGGCAATTGGGTCTTGATTCATGGCTGTTAGTGCACAACGGCAATTTTCCTTCTTCGCATCGTTTTCATTCCCTTACCTCATCCCATTATGCAAAGCATCCATATGTGGGGGAAACCATCCAGAAACAGGGCATATTGACTTCACCTATATGAGAGGCTCTGAAATATATATATAGGATCCCAGGTGCTAGAATTCCTATCACATTTTCTTAATGAAAGCTAAGGTATATGGTATGAGGAATCCAAACGAAAACAGCAGACAGAATTCAGACATGAATAAGCAAAAGCAATAATCTAATTAAGAAACCCAATTGTTTCAAAACTGATTTTTAAAATGTGACAGGAATCCTGTATTTGATTTTATTGCTCCAATATATTCGCCAGAGCAAGGGAGAGGACAGATTAGCCACCAAATAGCTTTTCATAGTTGCATTTTCAGGAGAAGATGACTTCATTGATTAATTATATGTACATGCAGAAACTGATGGAAGACTTACAGAGAAATGAAATACTTTCTCAACTTAATAGAGTCCTTTCTGGAAAGGACTCTCTAACAAGTATTTGTAAATAAGTCAAATATATATCATTCATGGAAGAAGGAGACAGTGGGATTTGACATTGGATGAAACAGTATCATGAGCAAGACCAATGCAAACTTGACATGTTCTATAGCATTACACGTTTTAACTTGAACGAACAGCAGCATCAGCCAGTCCATTTTTGCAAAGGATGATGAGAAAGTAGGGAAGCAGCTTGGCCCAAGGACACTAATGCTTGAGCAAAATCAGCTTCAGCACATAAAATAGCATAATCATGGAATGTAAGCACTGCAATGCTCTTTTTTTTAATCAGACTTATTCCTACTTTATAATTTAAAAAAAGACATTTCACTCCTATCATTCAGCATATTTCTTCAATCTGTTGGCTGTGTCCCTGACGCTCGTAAGTCACATCACCAAATCACATGGAAGAGTGCTCACAGGAGCAACATAGTAGGGTAAATATTTATTCAATGATAAGGACAGCAGTTTTTCAGAAATGAAAGCAAATGACAATTTTTCAGGAAGGGAGTGAAGAAAACTCTTTCATGAATTTAGAATGAGGTACAAAACAATTTACAAGCTCTAACACTTACTGAAATAATGAATATTGCCAAAAGCGTGCCCATATCCAATTAATTTTCCAATTCAATCAGCATGGTGAGAAAAGCATTGAATCATCCAGTTATCACCTTTAATTCATCCTTGCAGAACACATTCATTGACTGGAGTTCTTGAGCACACACCTCCATCCTTTTCATCTGAATCTAAAAAAGAAAGAAATAGAAACATGGTTAGCTGCTATTTCCCACATACATTTCTCATGAGAAATCAAAGGAATGCTGGCCAAACATGGGAGCACCATGAAAGAAGGAATGTAGATTGGGTCTGGAACGGAAACATCCAAGAAAATACAGATGCTTCAACTCACAGCAATTGATGTTGCTGAAGCACATCCTCCCCTTCTTCCATGTAGCTCCATTCCTCAGGCTCAATCCACATTCCTTCCCTTCCCAAGCTTCCCCTTGACTCAGCTCACCCATCTGAACAAAAGAGAGCACCGGGGAGATAGATAGCATTCTCCTTAAAATATGAATACATATACATGGGTCATTCAAAAAATCATTCACAAATTGAAGTTACAGACAAGCAGCACACAAGAATAAATGTCAATCCTCAGGTTTTACTTTGACACATCATCCCTTTTATACATTAAGACACTTGTTCCACCTGGATAATGTGGCCCAGCATCAGAGCCATTTACAACTGGTCAATTGCACCTCTTCATTGAAGTGTAATGCTGCCCAACAAGAGTTTTCTTATAAGGTTCTTGGAGATGACGGTCACCTGATGCAAGATCCAGGCTGTACTATCCAGATTGTAGTGATATGGTAAAACCATCAAACCCAGGATGTTGTTCACCACAACCATCCTCTGGGACTTGTGTGACCCCACATGGTCATGCCAGAGTATTGCCCATTCAAAGGCTTTTCCTGCTGATCAGATCTTGCAAACTTTGCAGAATATAATGTTCTGCCATTACAGTGGTAGCCTAGCTCAAAAAGCAAAGACTTGAACACAAGTGGGACAAGTGCCCTAATGCACAGAAGATTATCTGGAAAAATCAATCCCAAGGAGATTGATTTTACCGTCTACTCTAATAAGCTTGTCTGTAATTTCATTTTGTGTGAACCTCACAGTAAATATTACAAATGTAATAAATAATAAATATGTAGGTCATCCAAAAAGCTCTAAGTATTGGTGCAAATTTACAGGCTCCTGTATAACATGTGTCTGTGAAAATTGCCAGTCAAAGGGGAAATGTTTTTAAGAATGTTATCTACTCAACACAGTCACCAATGAGCTCCATGCATTTCTTACACTGTGGCATCAGACCATGGAAGCCAGGATGCTGTTCTTCTTTGGCCAGGTCCTGGAGAGATTCTTTGTAGACATTTTGATGGCATCAGGGTGTTCAAACTGCCATCCATGCAGGATTCTTTTCACCTTGGGGTAGAAGAAGAATTTTTCCTGTGACAGATCCAGTGAGGAAGCCGGTGGGCAAGAACATCCCAGTCCCCAGTCTGCATGTCTTCCAGGCATGGCCCTCCCTGAAGGTGATGCATATCACATTCTTTGACATACACTGTCATCTACAGTACCCCAAAACCACACAGCCAACAGAGACTACTACCAGCCCATCCTTTACAATTTTATCTAGCCAGCCAAATCCAATATGTGCCCCCACCTGCAGGATAAAGGCATGATTCTGTTGCAAGACAATGTAGCCCTAATCAGAAGCAGAAGCTGAAGTCTAGGAGGCCATAGCAAACCGAGTCTGGAAGGTGCTCAGCCATCCAGCGAACTTGCCAGACCTGTCACCTTATGACTTCTTCTTCTCTTCCAAGGTTAGGAAGAGTTTACATTGACAATGGTTTAATCCAGATGCTCCTATCATCCTAAATGTAGGACTATAAACATTGTGGCATATTTTAATATCTGGAAAAAGCTCTACTCATCACAGATAGATGGCCCTTGCATTGCTGAAATCAGCATTCATTACTTATTCATTTTCAAGTTCAAATCCACACTAGACATTCTCATGCCACAACAATGAAAAGATACGTTTTTATGTTATAATAACTATAAAAATGGGCACATGCCAACTTATTTCTGTTCCCAAGATATGTGAATATATAATAGAACTGTTTTCAAAATGAAATCATGTTTTGGGGGGCTTGATATTGAATAGTTTTTGTCAGTAACATAGGACACCAGGAACGTTCATTGACTTTTTTTTTTTGCTTGAAATCTTGCTATTATGTGCTTTTACTACAATAACTGGGATCTTTAAAATACTTTTTGTCCTGCTTATTTATATAATTTTGTGAGGTCTTACTCAGTTTATCAGTCCTCCCATGAAAGGAACATGATATCATTCGGGTACTACATTGTGTTATTATTTATTTAGGAACTCATACAGTTCCATTCAATTCAAATTTCCATAAACCACTATTTCAGCCTGTCATTTTCAAAATGAATTTTGATACTGAACACAGTTGATGAAAGTTTGAGGAAATACACATTTTTTACAGTCTGAATAAAACTTGCTCAAAGAAATTGCCATAGATGTAATAATGTGTATGCATATTCCTAACATCTTAAATATAAGATGCTGATATTTTTAAAACTGATGACCAGTTTGTTGGGAGAATATGTTTGTAATGATCAAAAGGCCCAAATTAGAGGTAAATTTTGAGGGAAAATACAAAATTCAAAAAAATTAATTCAGGCACATCTAGGTAAGGATGCAAACACAACTAATAATGCCTACAAACATCACTCCTGGATCTCGCCAAAGAAGGACTATATTCTGGGTTCCACAGTTTGATGTCATGAAATGCATGGAGCCCTTTGGTGACTGCATTGAGTAGGTAACATTCTAAAAAACATTTCCTGAAGATTTAATGAGATTATGCTGAAAAATAATTCGCTTTTGAACCTTGACACCTTGACTTAAGACCTTTTTGATGATCCATACATAATTATAAAATGAAATAATAAAATAATTTAACCTAATTTGAGTTAACATGGGTTGGCATAATTAGTTACAAAAATGTATCACTATAGTACAGTCAAATCATTAAAAAGGGCATGACCATGATTCAATACAATGGTGCAACAATAGAAGGCTTAAAAGAGATCAACAGTTCCTTCTGTTGACATTGGCATTACCACCTGTCACTCCCCATGAAAGATAACCTAAGTTCAATGGTGCACTAGATCAGTGGTGCTCAAACTCCCTTTTACTCCCATAGAAGGTCCATGAGCTCGGTGGCCCACATGGGAGCCGGACCACAGATTGAGCACCATTGCACTAGATCAACCATGGGAGATGCAAGAGAAGGAATGTGGATTTCCAAACTCAAAATAGGAGACTCTCCATGGGGTTTTATTTTACACCTTTCCATGATAGGCCCCTAGAATTTTTAGGCAAAACCTACAGATCTTATTTCTTTTTAAAATAAGGCTAGGACTTAGATATCCAACCAGGATAGTTATACCCAGGAATGCTGAACACAAACCATTGCTGAAAATATAATGTAATAAATTAAATTGAGGACATTATATTTATTCACTCCCCTAGTCAGTTTTCCTGATGCACAGCAAGAAAACCATTACTTTTACTGTGTACAAATGAAATATATAAAAGTGGCAGGAAAGATCAGGCGATCAGGGCATGTGAGAGACATCTTCCATCAAGGTTATGCACCTAGAATTTAAGTCCCTGTGTACAGGTATGGATAGTCCCTCAAAGCATAGAGACATCCCAGAGATCTCCCCAACATGTTCCTCAGTATTCATGTCATATCCTGAAAACATCTTCTCTCAGATGCTTTTGAATATTTTAAGAGAGATGTCTTGAAGATGTCCCATGAAGAGATTGGAACAAGTCATCCAGTTGGGCACATCCCTGGGATGTCCCAGTGTTATGTGGGCAAGCACCAGTTGGCCCAGGTTCAATCAAAATAGACAGGAGAATAACCAATTGCCCAGTTCCATGACCAATGTAGAAGATTATGAATGAGAGATTCCACAAGCCTCAGACACAGTTTAGGGAAGTCCTGCCATTGTCGTGGAGGAGGAGAACAAATAGCTTGAGCCTAAATAGTTGATTAACCCCATGGCTCCCTAATTTTTCACTGAAAATTTATCATTTTACTAGTCTTCAATACAGTAACCAGGGTTAATTTGAACTATTGTTGCTAGGTAACCATACAGGGGTAATGCACAAACCTTGCTGCACAATCCAAACTAAATCCAATGTGCCTATAACCAATATAAATATATTTTTTTAATTTCTAAATTTTTAGTTTAAGAAAGGTGCCATGATGGGATACACCACCTAATGATGCCAAGGGGTTAAGGATTGCTCAGTCTTAGTAAAGTCTCAATGCCAGATACAGTGATTAGTCACTCCCCTATAGGAAAACACTGAACTCTCTCACCTCTGTCAAGGCAGAACCTGAGGAAACCTCACCATCTTAAATTCAGCTAGTATTCATCACCATGTCTCTGCTTAGGTATTGAGTAGGGCATGGCCCAGCAGGAAAGGCAAACAGATGAGTGCTGACCCAATTTGAGACTGAGAAGTTCTAAGGGATTCTTGAGTTCAGACTGCAGATATCTGGAATGAGATAATGATCGGTTCCTGGACCTTGAATTGAGATTTCAATGGGACAGAGCACAACTGAGACATTTATGGATTCAGTTAGGATGTTCTTCTCCCTGTCATGACAACAGCACAACTTCCCTCAGTCAGGCCTGAGAGGCATGGGGAATTTCTCATGTTGTCACACAATGAGAATGCGTGTCTCATGGTGTCACACAATGGTCTGGGTAATTGGGTAGCTCACTCTTCTCCTGCTGAAGTTGATTCAAATCCCCTAACTAACTGATGATCATCTAACAAAGTTCTGGTTATGAAAGCTCCTCTCCTTAAGGTACTGAGATAGAGGAATCCAAGCTAGGATGGAGATACAAAGGGTCTCGTGAACTGTCAAGGCCCACAAATTGATCTCTGACATATTGTCTGTAGACGACATGTGTAAAGGTTCACCAAAACAGACAAAAACTGGAACCTCACTTGTTTCCTTGGCCAGGGACCTTCCTACTGATGGGTCTGAGTCTCTTGAAGCACTCTATTGCAGGTTCCAAATTTGTTGCAGGGACCTCCCATGCTTGCCCTGGTCTGAGGCAAACCATTGTGCCATTATGCCATTTCCTTGCTGCAACTAAGTTATTCACTAAACTCAATTCACCTGCAATGAAAAATTCACACAAATGTCAAATCAATACTTGCACCAACTCTCTTTTGGTGGCTAAGATGAAAAGCAGACCCATAATTGCTCATGTCTTCAACCCCCAGCAAAGAAAGTAGGCCAGGAGCAAGAGGTTCTCTTCCCCATCAGCAGTCCCAATGCCAGGCACACCCTTCTTCAATCACTGAGCATTAGTTCCAGCAGAAAGACACATTCTCCATCGACTTGAAGCCACCAACCCTATCTGCAGTTTTTCCCTTCCCATATCTCCAGTTGAACCAGCTCACCCATTGAACCCATGATCTTTCTCATGAGAACATTCCAGTCAATCAGAATTGGAGAGACATGGAGCTAAAGTGAGTTTTGCTTTGTGTACCTAATTTCATTAATAGGCATTAAATTAAGCCTCTGAATAATTATATAATCTACTACTATAGGTCATTACTTTTGAAAATTAATATTAGGTATTTAAATAAAAGTGAATATAAATCAAAATATGCAAAAAGGAACCAAATCCAGGATATAAACGGGTATTAAAAGTCCTTGGTGAACATGGCAAAACTTGGAATAGGTGAGTCCCCAATCATGGTCATTGGGACATGCAATAGCTACAGATTAAACACTCAAAAACAGACCTACAATTATTGCAAGGAAGCAGTCTAGACCTGTGGTCCTTGCTGTCTGGAATGATCGCAGGAAGTGATGATCTTTTTTGGTGATGTCTGGTCATCTTCTCTAGCCCTGTGCCACCTGAAAGATAAAAAAAATCCTAAATGTTCTAAGAAAATTTAAAAAATCCTAAATGTTCTAAGAAAATAAAAAAAATCCTAAATGTTCTAAGAAAAGGTTTAGGATGACTGAATAAGGGTCAATGTGAGGGGGAGATACCTAGCAAGCTGTCTGGATAGGTCTTGATGCTGTCATCTTTGCACTCCTTGGATGCTGAAAATGCAATGATATCCTGGTGTCCCCTGGTATCACACCAGTGGTATGTAGATTGGAGAGAAGTCTTCTAGTCCTCTCTTGTGTGTCACACATTTAAGATCAATTATCCAACAATTCCATAGAGAAGAGTAAGACAAATGAAGAGTCTACAGGGGACACACCCACCCTGGATACCTGTTAGTGCTGACCTTCCACTCCCCCCTGGACAACACACATCCAATGGCATGCTGGCATTCCCTCAACTCGTGCAAACCCGGATCTGGATTATGTGAGATCTTCCAGTACCTTTCCTGCTTCCTGTTTCCCTCATGCCTATGGTCTGTGACATATCAAGCAATGCATAGGTTAAACTTACCTTGCAGGTCAGTCCTTCATGTCAAAACTGTAATCATAGGTAAATCACTCCCTACATTATGGAATATGTCAAGACACCAGCTTTATTTCTAAGGGTAACCAGCATGTGACTATCTATAGACAAGTTTCTCCACACCCTTCCTTGCTCCTCTCAGGACCCTCATACTGTAAATCCCTGACAAAGCCATTTAAAATCCTTCAGTCTGACTGTTGTGCCTCATTACGCTGCAACTGCAGGGGAAGAGCACTTATCTCTAACATTTGAGGTCACTTGTCCCTGGGAAAAGGCCATTTTTGAAAGCAAAAACGTGAGTCAAGAGCTCCACACAGATTTTCGATTGTAGTGACACGCGACGCTGTTCAGAATTGGGTTGGAGTGCAATCAGTCGAAAAACATTGCATATGCAGGCTGAATGGCTAATTGCTCGCAGACTTAACGTTAGGCCTACAAGGTCGTCGGACGCATGTGGATGCCTCATCGTAACACTTAGGCCTTGCTGACTCGCATTTCAATACGCGGCAGGCACAAAGGTAGATATTTTCTCGGCAAAGCACCTGGGAAGCCCACACGGTTAATTAAGGATTGATATTATCATTGGCAGACAATCTAATTTTCTTGCTTGGGGGAGGGGGGTGGACATCTCTCGGCGGGCCTTCGTTTCAGCACGTGCTCCCATGTTTTGCCTCGCACGGTGATGGGAGCTGGTCGTTGGGATTTGTCAACGGGGACAATATCAGGGACAGGGCCGTATCTAGGATTTCATTTTGGGGGGATTTGAGGTCTGGCGTATGGGCTGTGGCAACTTTTTTAAATACTTGTCATTGTAAGTCTTTGTGACATATCTGGATTTTCCTGTAAGCTGCAGTGTTTACTAAGTCATAAGCTATAAAAGATAGAAAAGACCATGTACTGCACCGTTTACACTAACGAACAGCAGCATGGCAAAAACTTAAGGAAGATATTTCGGGGGGGGGAGGGGGGGTTTGAACCCCATGAAACCCCCCCCCCCCCCCCCCCCCCCCC